>VZRN01001083.1:7292441-7309722 GCA_013397935.1 Dasyornis broadbenti | reverse complement strand
CGGCTGCGGCTGCGGGACCCCGGCGGCAGCAGAGCCCGGCGCCGGCCGCACCCCACTCCGCTCCGCCCGCACCCCGCCCGGCACGGCCAAGGGCACCCGCCCGCCGCCCGTGGGCAAGAGCGAAGCAAAACCTGGGCGGGATTGTGAACCGGACAGCGATTTAACCGGTTTGCTGCCGTGCGAGCGCAGCGCGGGCGGGGAGGGGGAGGTTCGGGAGCAGGAAAAGCTGCTGGGTGACAGCTCGCCCCTCCCTGTGCTGGGTGGGCTCTATCTGATAAGGTTTAGTTGGTTTTCTGTTCGCAAGTGAGGCTTTGATTTCCTCGTAATTTTTCAGCCCCTCTGGGAGCAGCCTTGGCTTGGAGGATCGAGGCAGCACGTAGGGGAGTCCCAAAGGTACCCGGCTCTTTTGTATTTCCTGGAGCCAAGCGGCTGTGCGGGGAAAGGAAACAATAAATGTCGCAGGTTGTGTCCAGCAGAATACACTTGTCACTGGCAGAGCGTGGGTGTGCCCGTGCTTTGCAAAGTGCCGAGGCTTCTAACAGAGACATCTGGCATCTCTGCTCTCTGTGGCCTTGCACGGCGTTTTGAGGGCAACTCCAAAATAATTCCTTTTTCACCTGCCCCACAAGGGGTCTATCCTTAAAAGAAACCCCTTCACCACTTCCGAAAGTTCATCAGCAAATATTTCAAGCTATCTAGTTTACATACTGCCCATAGGATTGGGCAGGAAAAACCTCTTGGGAAGGACCTGGGATGTTTCCTCACTTCCCAGCAGGATGAGCTGTTCAAAAGCCACCCCTGGGCAGATGTTATTCTAGAATATGTGGTGGAGCTAGATACATTCAAACGATTTTTCTGGCACTATTGCTCAGGCCACTGGCTTTATTTATTTCAGTCTTCAGGATCTCAGGGCTACTCTGGCAACGCCTGAGCCACTTGTGCCAGAGCCTGGCACCCTCCGAGGGAGCTGCTGTGCAGTACATCCACAATGTCCTGGGGTGTGCTGGACGTACTCCATGTCCTGGGGCTTTTGGCTGGTGGGTGTTGAAGCCTCAAAAATACTCAGCCCTCCATGAACTCAATGGCCTTCTCGCTCTGGGGTTATGCAGCTGCCTGTTATCTGCGTCAAGGAAATCACATGCCAGAACAGCAGCTTTCCCTGCAGCTTTTTTTCTTTTACTTCTTTTTTCCTTCCCCCTCCTTGCCCTTTTTTCAGACTTGTGGGGCTCAAATACAAGATTGCAAACTCCCAGGGGCACTGCAGTTGACTCGCAAGAGAGGACCAGGGTAGCAGGAGTGCCCTTGTGAGTCAGGAGGATGTAATCAGCTCAAGGGTAGCAGAGCTGTTGTGATCCCTGTCTTCCTTTTCCTTCCTTCTCACCCTGGAGGCTCCAGGCTCCTGCGCTGATCTCACCCCATGGCAGCACAATGCCAAAACGGGGCTGTTGCCTTGCAGGCTGTAAAACTGTGTGCACTGAGGTCTTTCAACATGAGAACAAGAAAGGTGGGGAACTTTGGAGAAATAGAAGTTAAAGCTAGTTCGTGGAAGACAAAATTACTTCTCCAGCCTTCTTCCCCCTAATTTAAATCCTGCTTAAAATCTTTCATGCAGGAACAGTTTTCATCTTCTGCATTTCAGCTTGTGCAAGGGAAGAAAACAAAGTAGGACAGTTATGCCTGCAGCACCTGGGCCTTCAGGCGGTGCTGCCAGAGACGCTCCTTCTCCCCTTTCCCGGGGATGTGTATGGCGGGGAACATGTGGGGTTGAAGCATCAGGCAGGACAGTGGTAAAGCTTGGGTCTCTGCTGGGGCTGACCAGCTCCAGGAGGTTAACCCAGGGCATGGGAAATCCCAAAACACAGCAGGTCCGTGCTGTGGCCCAGCTGCCAGCAGAGATGGGCCGGCAGATGACACAGGGCAGAGGATGGGGAGCTCCAGTGTACACAGGTGGTGGCTGGGGATGCCCTGTCCACAATGATGTGCCTGGGTCTGATCTTGCTCCCCGTGGGCTGGGCTGGTGGCCAACTGCTGGCTTGTAGGGCCAGTGATTCCCTGATGTCACAAAGTGACACTGCTGTGTCCTTGCCAGATGAGCAAGTGGCACTTTTCTGCTGTTTTGTCCATAGGGCTGCCCATGTGCTGCTGCAAATGGGCCTTGAATCCTGGAGTGCTGGAATTGAGGACTGATCCTGCCCTTGCTCCTCCTCCATTGCCTGGCAGGGCTGGAGCCTGTGGCTAAGGGAGGACAAAAGGATCAGCTGGTTCTGTGAAGGCTTTTCTTTGCATTGCCCACAAACCTCCCTGTGTTCACAGAGCTGTGGCTGGGTGAGTGCCACCTCACCCCAGAGATGCTGGAACCCTGCAGTTACCAAAGGAGGGGCACAGAAGCGTCATCTGCTTTTGTCTGTGACAAATCACACATGGTCAGCCAGACTGGCTGGGGCTGAAGGACCAGCTAGTTCCGGCTCACCTGACACCAGAGCAGTGCCAAGAGCACAGCAAACACGCAGCGATGTTTTCCGTAGCACTGTCTCCTGGCATCCGGAATGCTGTGGCTCCTCAAGCCAGAGGCTAGGTTGGAGTGACTAATAGCTGTGTGCACACAGAGATGTTTCTTGTGTGAAGCAATCTGGTTCTGGCACTCACAGCAACCTGGAGCAGGGTGATCCATGGTTTATCCGTGTGCTGTGGGGAAGGAGCATCTCCTGTTGGCCTTCCACAGCTGATTTAATTTACTCTCCTTATTTCCAGGGAGGAAATAAGAGATTGTTCACTATTCACCCAGAAATTTTACACTTCTGTTTTTCCATTTCACCTCACTGCTTTTTGACTGTTTCCCAGAGATTAACAACCTGCTCCTGCCACCAGCTGTCAATCACTTGCTTTCTGGGATCTGGCTCTCTGGAAGAAGATCCAAGCTACTTTTACAACAGCCAGCAGTCTTTCTTGCTTCATTTCTCCTCTCCTTGTAGGTTCTTGACTCTCAAGTGGAATTAGTCCACATGATCTGCAAGAAGGTGAAGCAACTCCTCTCAGAGCTGGAGTTTAACCCCTGCAAGAAGGTTGTTCAGCAGCTTGGGCAAGAGGCAGCACCACATGGGAGTGATTTCTTTTGTCCCTGCAAGAAAACTTCATGTTTCAACCAAGTTGCTCACTCAGTGATGCTTTTATTTTTCACTTTGTAGTCACTTCTGCCTTTAAAAGATGCTTGTCCTCCTCACTTGTGCTCCAGAGCTCTGTCAGCGTGAGGGCTGGGCGCTCCCAAATCTGCTTCAAGCTGGAGTATGTGAGTTACCGTAATCAATTTGAACACACGGTTTGTGCCGGCTTTGTGGACTCTGTTCTGAAGCAGATTAGGAAGTGCTCACGTGTTTTCTCCACCAGCAGAGTGAAGGAGGAGCTGCCCTGGAAGAGGACCATGACTTGCACTTGCAACTTGCACAAACTCTCCTGCTCCTTGTGTATGTAGCAGCTGTTACATGGCAGCTTGCAGGAAAAGCTGAAGAGATCAGAGCAGAGGGTCCCTAAGATGGAAGGGACCCCCTGGGAGATCCCTGAGATTGCTGAATACACCTTAAGCAACAGCCTCTCTAAAGCTTCCTTCTGTATAAATAAGGGAGTGGGGACTTATTTCTAGCAGTGTCTGTGTTACAGTGATCTGAGTCTAAACAGCTTTGCATTAAAAAATAAATAAGGAAAAAAAAAAAGAAAGAAATTTTAAGTGAGTAAAATTACTCCTGTAGTTGTTTTACACAGCTCAATGAAGATAATTTTATTGGCAATTGTGAGTGATTACAGTATTATCTGCCATCAAAAAAGTTATTTTTTTGAACGCTAAAGGAATTAATGATACATAAAACTGTGCTTAGATTGAGTGCATTCATCAGCAGAAATGCCTCGTGCTGGCACTGCTGCACTGTAATTACTCTGTCTGCTCAGAGGAGGAGAGCTGGAGATGGGGGTGTTGTGTGTATGCCACAGATTTACATACACTTACACGCTGAGCAGCTTGGGCAGTGGGGAGCAGAGCCGGGGCAGCAGAGCTGGTGGACAAGTTTCACACGTCCTTTTTTGCTACTGTGCATTACAGAGGGAAGAATGGGGGTAATCTCTGTTTAAAACTTTACAGAGTGAAGCCCATATGGAGAAGATGGTTAAATGCTCCTCAGAATATCAAGGAATGAGTCCAGTCTTTGTAGGATGCTGCCTCATGTTGTGATGAATTGAAAAAACTAATCCTGGGGTCACAGGCAGTCGTTGCCCAGCCCTAGGAGACTGATGGTGGTGGTGGGGATGGTAGAGGTGCTGTCCCCAAGGGACATCTGCTCATGCCATGTGCTTGGGGAGAGCCCATTGTGCTGCCGTTCTGTGCGCCTGGGAGCATGGGCACGTCTTGCAGGAAGGGGGTGAGGAAATGTAGAAGAAACGCTCCCCAACTTGCTCCATCCACACCCTGTGGCCCTTCAAGGGAACCTTTACAGACTGGCCCATTGCAGGAGGGGCTGTTGCAGGGATCGGGGGCAATGTGTGCAGAGCAGCAGGATGCTTTCCATGATACAAAGGCATTGGAAAGGTTTTTAAAGGCAGGGTGGTGGGTTGCAGTCCCTCCAGTGATGGACCCGTGCTCTCAGGGAATGTAAAACCCTCTGTGATCTCCATCTCCTTGTGCACAGCTGCCTTCTGAGCTGAAACTTGAGCTAAATAAATAAAGAGAAAAGAGAGTTTCCAGCCGGGGGGAACACCAGGGAGCATTCCTTGCTGCACCGAGGACACAGCACAGCTGAATGCGTTTGGCCTTTCGGGTGTAGCCACCAGAGAGCAGGATTGAGCTGCTGTCCTGGAAGGAATCTCCTACTTGGAGACTTTTGCGCTCTTTTTAGGCATTATATATATATTTTAGGCATTATATATATATTTTAGGTATTAGGGTCTGAACCTGGGGTATTGTACGAAGCAGAAAGCCATTTTCATTCTCATTGGGTGATGAGACAGCCCCAGCTTTTGTGGGGAGCAGCACTTTGATTTCAGGTGGTTTGAAATGCTCTTATAAAGTGTTGGGAGTTCTGCTGTTGGGCCATCGGGGCCAGGTTGTTTTTGCTAAGGAGAACATCCCAGCAGAGCTTGATCTTGCAAATTGTCAGCTCTACTGCTGCCAGGATTTGTTGCCGTGACCAGCACCGTGCCTCAAGTCTGGCAGGCTGCCTGCGCTTTCGAGGAGAACCATGGAATCATTTGGGCTGGAAATGGTGTCACTGACCCCAAGCCTTAACCCAGCACTGCCAAGCACACTGCTAAACCACATCCCTAAGTGCCACATCTGCACATCTCTTAAGTGCCTCCAGGTTCTGGGATTCAGCCACTTCCCTGGGCAGCCTGTTCCAGTGCCTGGCATTGGAATGGATTGAATGAGCAAGGGCATCTCCACCCTCTCTGAATGCAGTGAAGGGGAAACAGCTGATATTATTTGCATTTGAAGTCACATGGCCCAAGTTTTGAGGATAACAGGGGCTGCCCCAAGTTTAATCCTGACAGTCTCCCTCCAAAGGGATGTCATTCTGTAGTGTGGAGTCAGGATTTGAGTGGGGTTCTGAGTCATAGCAGAGTCCTGAGCCATTCTGGGACTCTGTGACTGGGCTGAATCCAAACCTTCTTGGCCACTGGCATTGTGGTTTTCCTTGTCTGGCAGAAAAGATACAGACACCCTGAGGTTTCCTTTTTTCCTTTTGCCCTTCCTTTTCCTTTTCCTCTACCTCTTCCTTGTTGTCTTCCTTTTTCCTTTTCCCTTTTTACTTTTCATCCTCCTCTTCCTTTTCCTTTTTCCTTTTTCCTTTTTCCTTTTTCCTTTTTCCTTTTTCCCTTTTCCCCTTCCCCTTCCCTTTCCCCTTCCCCTTCCCCTTCCCATTCTTTTCGAGATCCCTGCTTTCTGAACAAGCCAGGAGAGGGAGACAGCCAGCCAGTTACAGCACAGCCCAGATTTCCAGCTCTCCCTGTTTGCCCTGGGATAGAAGCTAATACACTTTCAATATACACATTGCTTTTCCCGGGGGAAGGTTTGGTCTGTGTAGGCCCCTCCAGCTGACCTGCAATTTACATTTACAGAAGCAGGATGGGCATTGGGCAGGAGGGGAAACTGAGGCATGGGGCAGGACCGTGCCTGGAGGGATGTGGTTGGTGGCAGCCTTCGCGATGACCGCCTGGGCCCTGTTGCAGGCTGGGATTGCTCAGTGTTGATCAGTGCAAACATCCCTGTGGTCTGAGGTGGGTCCTCAGGTGGTCTGGGGGGTTCCATTAGAGCATCACCACAGAAGTCCCCTCTACAGGGACACACAGCGCACAGCAGAGCCGCACTCCCTGAGTGTCTCTGCAGTGTCTGCACAACCAGCAGCTGGTCCCTGGTGTAGACCCCTGATGGAGCAGTGGTGGGGGCCCCTGCCCATGCCAAGCTGGTTTTGGTGAGCTCACCCCATCACTGTGGACGCTTGAGGGGCAGAGATGTGCATGAGAAGTGATGGGGAGGCCCTTGGTGACTCCTGCCATGTCATCTTCCCGGAGCCATTGGAAAGCCACAAAACATCATGACCCGTGTTCACGACAAACACTTCAATTGATTGATCGGCCCCTCCCATTGCCTGTGTCTTCCCTTTCCCTCTCATCTCTCCTGGGCCAGCACCACCGAAGGGCTGGTGAGATCACCCCTGTGCTGAAAATCAGTAAATAAATAAATAACCAAATAAAAATGCTGACGTGGAGAAGTCAATCAGCTTTGTGTGGCCCTGTAATATCTCATTTTATCCGCGCCACGCTTTATTAAATTCTCATAAACCTGTCAATGAGGACAGATACCATTTCAGTTTACCCCATTAGTTCTACACAATGACATCGGGGGAGAGAAAGACGGGGAGGTGGCGGGGAGGCACTCGGCGTGGAGAAAAGAGGAATGAATTTAAAGAAAGGAAAAAAAGAGGAACCCAGAGCCAAAACTCATCTTCGTGACAACAATGTAATAACATTGGCGCTCAGGGAAAGTAATTGAATTAAGTGGCTTTTGTTAATGGTTTTAAGATTTAGAAATGTAAATAATAGGTAGGACTCTTTAGTGGGACTCTAGTTTAGGTAACTGCATCCCTGAGAATAAGAAATGCTTTGCTGTTAAATGTGATGTCAGATAGTTTTGTTACTCCTCCGGTTTCATGCCTGCAAAGCATATTTTGCAGTTTTAAAGCCGGGTATGTTTATCATCTTTCCTTTCTAACTTCAGACGGAGCTTAATTCAGGAGTATTTGCATGAACCCTTCTTAGCCAGTCCCTATCAGTTATTTGCACCGCCAGGAATAAAGTATTATTTCTGCCGAGCTGCTTTGGAGAACTTCCTGACTGCAGGGTTGCTGTGCTCCGAAGCCTCCTGTCTATTTACATGTTCATTAAAGGCAGCAGCAGCTCTGCTCTCTGCGCCAGGGCTGGACTCAGCCCCCGGAGTAACAGCGCTGGCAGCAGGGACGTTACACCGGGCTTAGGCCAGTGGGGATGGAGAATCCAGCCGACAGGTAGGATGAGCCGGGCGATTTAGAAATGACTTTCATGGGAACTCGTTCTGCTTAAAATATTATTGGATTTTCATTTAGGAACCTATCAAAGTGCAAGAATAAAGTCTGAGCTGCCTAACCCACATAGGTCTAAACAAACAGTCCATCCTTCTGCTCTGGGATCTGTCGGCTCGCGGATTGGAAAAGGTCCTTCGGTAAGGCATGGGCTGAGTCTCAGGGAAACCGACTGTGCCAGGCAGAATAGGGGGCTTTGCATTTATTCAGGCTGAAAATCTTCCCCTTTGCAGGATGAAGGCTCTCGCTGGTCTGTGCCTCAGGGATGCTGCCGTCCCCACATGTCCCCTCTGCTCTGCCTGCAGCTGTGTGGGCAAGTAGCAGCACAGGGAGGCAAAAGTTCTCCTCTGGCTTTTGCTCCAGTCCCACTGCAAGTGGGCAGCTCTGCCTGCACCACATCACTCTGACATGTCCTTTGGGGACCTCCCTTCTGGTTTCACCAGTGACCTGCAGTGATCTCTGCTGGTGATGGCTTCAGCTCTGCTTCTGTGGCTGGAGAGCCTCCCTCGTAGCTGCCAGCTGCTTCCCATCCAGCCGAATGTCAGGACCCACACACCGTCAAACACCTTCCTCCATCATCCTCATAAGCCTTCTCCCACCACCTTCCAAAGCCTTTCCCTGTCACCTTCATTAACCTTTCCCCATTACCTTTGTAGGCTTAGCTGGAAAGAGCCTAAATGTCCCAAGCCCAAGCCAAACCTGACTCAGCTCATATGGGCAAAGGAGAGAGTTGCCAAATTATAAATGCAAAAATAGAGTTCAAGAAAGTAACACATTTTCCTTGGAGTGTTTCTTAAGCAGATGGTAAAAAAAAAAACAAAAAACAAAAAACAAAAAAAAAAAAAAAAAAAAAAAAAACAAAAAAAGAAAAAAAAAAATAGTTCAGTCCTCCTGGAGAACTTGATGATGTTTCTTACTGCTGTCCATTTGCCATATTCCCCTGTAAAGGGAAGCTGGGGTAGAATAGAAGGGTTTGTTTCTTGCCTTATGGGAAAATAAAATAAGAAGAAGGAGAATATTGCAGTTAAAAACAACAAATCCTTCAGTATTCTCCCTGCATTAGGAAAGAAAACCCAAGCACCCTATTAATGATAAAATTTTTAAAACCAGCCCCTGACTTAACAACATCCTTCTGGCAGATCCCTTTTTTCTGACCGTACCACTGTGGCAGAGGGAGAGGCAGCTGCAGGCTGAGATCCTGCCCTGGGCTCTCCTGAGGATGCTATGGCTGTGTGCAAGGTGCTGGGGTAGGGTCAGTGGCTTTCCCTTCTCTGAAAACAAATGAAACTCTGGCTCCCTGCCTAGAAGGAGCTGGGACAGCTCAGGCTGCAGTTTGTGGCTCTGCTTTGCAGGTTGAGGTGCAAGGTAACAGCTGGAAGGAGACTTACACAGCCCTGTAGACAGGGAAGGACTTTTTTTGCTTGGAGAGCCATTAAATAATTTTCCACGGTAGGACACAGGCACTGCTATTTTCTGCAGATAAAAAGCAGGTTATTTTTCATGAGCTGCAAAAGGCTGTTGGTGGTGCCAAAGCTTGCCACCAGGTCTGTAGCTCGTCAGAACACAAGCAGATAGGAGCAATATTGTAAAAATAACTGAAATCCACTGAGGGCTCTGTTGAAATGCCTTTTTAAAGTGCATCAGGTGAAGCAAAAAGGAGTGGGATAACCCTGATGCAAGAAACAGTGCCAATGGATTGGGAAGTGCACACACATTGTTCAGGAGATGTGAGGATGCCAGAGCCACCCCCGATCTGCTGGAACTGTATGTGGATGGGAGCCTGGCCCTGGCTGTAGCATTTTGTCCAAGCAAGACTGAAGTTTTTCTGGTGGGACTGTCCTGGTACTGTCTTCACTGACAAGGTCCCTGCTGAGCCAGGAGCCTGTTAGAAGCAGACAAGGAAAGAGCAGCGCTGTGAGCCAAAGAAATCAGACTCCAGATGATTTACATGGAGCATGAGGGGCACCAGAAGGGCAGCCAGCCCAGAAAATGAGATTATAAACTATCATCCCCTGTTACACGCTGGGACATGGCTACAGGGTGGCCCTCTGGCATCATTCAGGGAGGCAGCCGTGGTCTGGTGTTGAAAGCAGAAGGCTTTTGTCTCGTCAGATTGGAAAAGCCCACATCCTGAGGAGTGTCTGAGAATGCATGCAGTTCTGCCTTCCCCCCTGCAGCCTTTTCCTGACCTGTGTGCTGTGCCTGACACCTTCAGAGGCTACAAGAACATCCTAACTGGCCACTGCCACATCTTGCTGTCCCCACGGCATGGTCTGGAGAGGTGTGTGAAGGGGCAGTCTGGTGGACTGAGATGGTGGAGGAGAAGAACCCCTTCCTCCAGATGGCCAGGTCCTACAGAGGGCAGCACTTGAGGTGGTCCCATTCCTGCATTCAAACTTGCTGCTTCGGTGCAGGTGGTACCTGCAGGGCATCACCCCAAAGCAGTTTAAAACATTGCTTCTTTTGGGGTAAGGAGAGGGCAAAAGAACCTGGGAAGGGGATACAGGAGCCCTAATGTGGATGCACCAATCTTTTTAAAGTGATTTAGGGTTCAAGCCAGGTCAGTGTTGCATTTGAGCCAAGAAAATGCAAAATATTCTGTTTGCTCATGCAAGTGTGAAACCCGCTGGTAGAGGCTTGGGTTTAATGTTCTTCAGCTCTGCGATGCGAACCCACAGGAGGGGAAAAGCAGCCAGAAAAGGAGTCCTCAGAAGAGGCAGAGCCCGGTGTTTTATCAGAGCTGGCATGGATGTGGTTAATAAGATAATCTCCGGACCCTCCAACACAAAGAGAAAGTGAGTTTTCTGATCCATAAAGGATCAGTCTGCAGGAAGCCCCATCAGACTCCTCAGCGTGAAATTACACCACAGCAGGGGGGTACAGTCCTGCTACTGTACAACATTAGAGAGATGAATTAGGACTTGACATTCATGTGCTTAATATGCCTGTTCCTGGCTTTATCCCACAAGGACCAGTCACCGCCAAGGACTCGCGGTCGCCGGGTCTAGGAAGGTGTTTAGGGGTGCTCATTTGCTCGCTTCCAGAGCCAGGCTATCAGGCTTCCCCATCTCATGTCTCCTCATCAGGAGCAGGGGGGGAGCACAGCCCAGCTCTTCTATCTCACAGCAATCTGGTCTGGGGAATGACCATCAGGTGCACCCTTGTTGCTGAATAAATCCCAGCGATGCTCTGGACTGGTGAGTGTGGAATGAGGGAACAAAACACATAGAATCATGACCTGGTCCTCAAGAAGCTGAGAAAAGGAGCAAGAGCCAACCCTAAAAGTATGTCTCTCGCATAGTTGGTGCTAACAAAAATAAATATTTACTGAAAAGAGACATCTCAGCAGGTCTGTATTAGGAATTATTCAAACTGGGTTTGCCTCTCCAGTGTTAAACTGGTTGGAGGTGTCTCTTGGACAAACATGGGCACTCTGAGCTGCTTTACCAAATGGGCTTTGTCAAGAAGCCAGAGTATTTCCAAGCCCCAGGTCTGGGCTGTGTGAAAAATTCCTGCCTGTTTGAACTCTGAGCCAGGACAGAGTTCTTTTGGTTTGTTTTTTATCCATGAAATATTTTGTTGAGAACAAAATTTTAGGGGGAGGGGGAGAATCTACTCCAAATTCTGGAAGAAATAAAGAGAAAAATGTTGGCTACAAAGCCGAATAGTTTTTGAACTGATCATTTTCCAAGAAAAAATCTGATTTTTTTTTTCTTTTTTTGAAAGTAACTGTCCTGCAGGAAATTCCTGATTTCATGGACGTGCCGCACTTCTGGCAAGTGCACTTGTGATCAAACTGATTGAAAAGCCATTTAATTGGAACTGTTTTCAGAATGCAGAATGAGCTAAAACTTGGCAAAGCTGACTGGGGGGGGAAGCATGGACAGACCCAGGAGAAATAAATGAGAAGCAGAATCCTCCCAGAAGCTGATTTTGCAATGGTCTGGCGTGGAACAAGGGCAAGAGGCTCCCCAGCATGAGGACATCCTTGTGGCTGTGATCACATTGTGTGGCATGTAGGCACTTTGCAGCTCACAAATCCTGCTCCTCCAACTCTCCTCTTCAACTGTGCTCCCTGGAAAAGGGGAGCAGGAATATGGTGGGATCCTGGGACTCATCTGGCCATGGAAGTGGTGCTCAGCCTGAGCATGCAGGATCAGTCCTAAGCCTGGCCATACAAAAGCATCTCTTGTTCTGGACACAAGGAATGCCCAAATTTGTAGCCCATTTCTAACCCATGGGGGTGGAGATGAGGATATCTGTGGGCTCGTTTTCCTTAAGCACAGATTTTGTGGGAATATTAAATCTAAATCACATCTGATGTTGCCATGGGTGAAATCAAATAATGGTGTATATACCCAGATATCCTCACTCTTTTCCATGTGATGGAGGTTCTGGATCTGGGCTCCTGCACTCTGAGACGCCAAGCCAGGCATGGACATGATTCCTGGACATGTAGAGCAGGCTCTGGTGAATGCAGTTGCACGTGGAGTTAAAGGCTGAGGTGGATGGATAACCCATCCCTATGGATAGGATGAGCTTCCCCCTGTTGTTTCCTCGGCCTGGTGGCACCATTTAGCTGAGTGAAGTGTGGTCACCACTCCAACTCCCAAATCTTCAGCAATTTAGTTCTCAAGTCCAAATAAACACTTCCAGGATGATACAAGAAAGGAGCCTTGAAGGGTGAAAACTGCACAACGTTTTGGTTGTTCTGTTGTCCAGACAAGCCAAACACATTCTCAAACCTACTCTGCTGATTTAAAATAAATCCCAAGAAAAACATCCCTAAATAAACCAAGGTGTGGAGGCTAATGGAGCACTTCCCACCTGAATGATAAATTCCCATTCTCCAAAAAAGTGACAACTTTTTTTTAGCATGCTTGGCTTTTGTCTCCTATGAAATCAGAAGTCTCCCACTGAGAGTTGGGTTTCATGTCTGGGTCATAGTTTCTACAGAAAGGAATTTTCATTATGGTCTTGGAAACACTTAAGCCTCCCTGTGCAACTGATCTATCTGAGCTTTTCATATCCATCAGGACCATGGATGCCATCAGCAGTCAGGGGTGAAATCTCAAGCAACCCGAGAAGGAAGTATGAGCCTTAGGATGAGACAGGATCTCATAGTGAGATTAACATGGGCTGAGAGGGTAATTAAGCGCAGTAATTATTTGCTGAAGGTGAGGTGGGCGGTACCTCCTTGTTGGCAGACTTTAGACTGGAGGACGGATTCCGTGTTTCAAGGGGGAGTCAATTCACTGAAGTCTTTTGGGTTGTGATGTGCAGAGTGACAGACTAGATTAGGAAGCTGAAACAGAGGTTTGGGGACCAATCCAGCTTGAGCTGAGTCCTCAGGCCACACAAAGTGTCAGAAGTAAATAACTATTCCCAACATATCAAGTAACGTGGGAGAGAGAGTATCCCAGAGAGACAGGAGACCTAGGAAATGCTAACAGGGCAGAAAGCCCTAGATGTATTCCGATCAGCAAAATTCAAAGATAACATTTCTAAGCCTGGATCTCGCCCCATTTTTTGGAGAACATAGTAAAGGGACCAGTTCCTGTCCCGTAACAGCCCTTTATGTAGTTACAGCATCCACGTATCTGAAACTCCCTTTGCTTCCTCTTTCCAGGTTACATAACATCAATAATCTGAATTTTTCTTCATGGGTGCTGTTTTCCAGTTGTTCTCCTTATTTTTCACTGGGCTCTCTCCAGCTAATACATATCTATATTGAACTGGTTCTCAAAACCAGACACGTTTTTCCATTTCAGGTTTAACCAGACTTGAGCAGAAAGAAGATGCATTCCCATATCCTATGGCCTCTCTCAGGGTTCTCCATGGTTGTAAAAGCACCTCGTGGGTGTTGCATGGCTTTAATCAAGCAGTTACACCAAAAATCTGTGACAGGGGTTGTGTAGGCTGGAAATGGAAGGCTTCTTTGTGACTTTTCCTTTCCTGTTGAATGTGATGGGAATGTGGAATGTGTCTCCTCCCATCCACCTCCGCCCCCAGCTTTCTCTGCATAGGTGAGATGCGAAAACCACAAAATGAGTTAAAAGAAAGCAAAATAACTATTGTTAAGATGGATGTCTTCATCAGTGTGCTATATTCAAAGGTTTTCTGCATCAAATGAAACAGGTTTTGACATACAAGTGCAAGAGAAAGGAGCTGAAAGGACTCCCCCATAGCTCAAACCCTGGTAAGAGGTGAGGATTCATCACAGTTCAGGTAGGCCCTTGAGATTTGGGGTGAATCTACAGCCTCAAGGGATGTACAAGGATATTCAACCTCCTTTGACGAACAGGAAAACCAGAACCAAGAATGTGAAGCTCTTTCTCCAAACCACATGTAATGGGGCAACAGGGACAACAGCAGCAAGCCAGGTATCTCTGCCCTGCTCAAGGTCAAGGCCGTCCTGTTTCCTAACAGAAAGTTAATCCTAAGTGTGGGTGGTGGGAGCTCTATTTTTAGGTCTCTCTACTCTTTTATAGCTCATCAGATTTTTACCTCCTTGAAGCTGCTACACAGTCTCAGAGTGCTCCTCTTGCAACAGACTTTTTCTTTTTTTCTCCCAGAATAAAACCTCTTTTTAAACATTTGGGAACTGAGGAGCATGCTTGGGTGGGGTTAGGGCACCTCTGAGCAATTCAAACACACCCCCTGCCTGGAGCCAGGCTGTTGCCAACACCAGGTCCAGGCTGTGTTTACCCAAGTTTCACAGCTGCTAGAAAGGGTCGGACAAAAGTGCTGATGGAGTTTGTGTGAACATATCTGTGAACCTGGGCCAGCAGGAGGGATCGTGGTCCCAGGAGAGTTAGGAAGGGGATGCTTTTGCAGTGATGGGGATAAGTTAGCTCTCTCAATTTTCTACACTCTCTTTACGACGTAATATTTTGGTGCCCTGTTATAAGTCAGTTCCTCTCGAATCACAGTGTTTACAGCAGTGATTTGGGTTAGGAAGGGTCTTTGGAGGATATGTGGTCCAGATGTCACCTTGGTCATGAGAGACAGCATGTGAATTTGGGAGTGGTAGGAGCTCATCCTTCACTGGCTGCACAGTGAGCAGAGAGCAGGGCCCTGATTTCCAGAGGACTGAAGCGAGACAGGATGGAAAGACTGGCACTGCTCTCAGAATCCCACCTTTTCCTTAGTCCTGGAGGTTGTATCTCAGAGGACACCCACAGTTTTGTGTCAAATGTGAATGGCTTCTCATGGGCTCACATGGAGGCTCCTTTCAAACTGGCCTTGGCAAGCTGTTGGAAGCTCTTTAGGGAAGACAATGGGACTGTGTCTGAGTGTCTCCTGCATCTGATGGGAATTGCTGGGAGTTCCCGAATGATGTTCACTCATTTAATCTCTACAGCAGACTTCTCATGTGCTGCTGGCCAAATCCATTGGTTCTCCCCATTTCTGCTTCCTACCAGGAAAATATCCACTCTTCCTCCCACCTGCATCTCCTCCGTTTATGTCATGCACCTCTCTGCGGAAGGGATGGTTTTTTTACACACAGTGGCTGTGCACAGAGCTTTGCATGACTGGGCTTTCTGACTCCCAAGGGAAAAAAAAAGCCTCAAATAGGATAAAAAGTAAATAAATCCTAAAAATGGCACTCTGCTGAGCAGGTTTGGGGGGCTGCTCTGCAGAGAGCCAGCCCTGAGGAATGCAATCAGGGTGAGGGGAGAGACAGCCCTCTCCACCGGCCCCCACCTGCCCCTCTTTCCCCCACTGTGTGAACCTACTGTAGATTTCTTGAATTTCTCTTTGATGTTTATCTCCCCGCAGTAATTCTCTTTGGGGGATTTGCTGGAGCGGCGGTGAGAAGAATACAGCCTGGAATAGGGCGGCCGAAGGGCGAGAGACTGTTAGAAACAGGATTAAGATCATATTCTACAAGCGGTTGTCAGGCGCTGAATAGGGCTAAAGTTTCTTATCGGGCCGGGGTGCCAGAATGCCTTTGGATTCTTCTGCCCCCTTTCCCTCCCCTCTGCACAGGGCTTTCAGCGTGGTGGGGAAAGCACAATCGTGGTCCTGAATGGGGAGGTGGGCTCTGGGGAGCATCGCCCCACGGCGGGTGTCATGGGCAGCCAGCACGGTAGCCTGGGAAAAATAGAAATAAAAATAAAAAAAAGTGATGGTGGTTAATGCTGAAATGGCTGGAGGGTTTTTAGGTGCAAATCTCTATATTAAGGAGAGAATATTCCTTTTTGAATGTCTCAAGCTTGGTTTCTTGATTTCTTTTTTTTTTCTGGCATGGGACTTCATGGCTTTCACTGGGCATTTTAGTTGTTGTTTTTTACTTTTTCTCCTTCTTTTCTTAAGGCGGAATTGCAATCCTGGTGGGAACTTAATTGGAAATATTTGGGGCTTTCTTCTGAATATTTCAGGTGATATGAAACAGAAGTTCCAGAAAAGCAGAAGAATTCTGAACTAAGGAGAGGGGAAAAAACCCCACAAAGTGTATTTTGAAAACTCAAAGTGTGTTTTGAAAACCAAGTGGCAAAAATAGTTGCGAAAGAGAAAAAAATTTTGGAAAGTTTTGAAGCTACTTTCATATAAAACAAAAACACAAGCACACTGACCTTTCCTGGGCAATGGAATCAAGTAGTATTGAATTCCCCTGTGTGCTCATTTCAGAAAGCTACGGACATGCAGGCTTTTGATGTTTCCACATGGAAGATGCTTTTGTCTTTTTACAGGTTAGGACCTTATGACAGAGTGTTCATCTCAGAGTATTTTGAAGGGACTAGTGTCCTCACCTTTCCCAGCCTGAAACATGACAGATGGCCCCATGTGAGCCCTCTCAGGTCCGTATGTTTCAGTAGAAAAGAAGCGTTTCTGGTAAAGTATTCAGATTCATTTAGGAAAATCTGGGTTTCGTTTGACTCTGTGGGTGTGGAATGTTTTTCACTTGTTCTGCACAAAGCAAACAGAAACCTTGCCATCGTTTCTGGTTTGTGTTGGAAAAGGAAGTCCTGCAGGTAATGTCATTTCTGGGCTGCTCAAAATAGCTGGGGAAAGGAACAACTTCTTTCTTTTTAACTTTCGGGATCATGACTACCTGTAGCTATTCTATAATAAGGGATTGCATTTTTCTAGAGCCTCTGCCTGATTAAAAGCACCAGGAAATCTTTGTCAAAGAGACCTGTTGATGAACAAGGACTTTGCCGAAGCTGTAGAAATACAACAAGAGGAACCCTCTGCCCAGACTTTGCACTGTTTGGGGAGTGAGGGGGTGAAAGCCAACGGGGTTAAAATCCAGCTCCTGGAGACCTGTGAATATGAAAGCACCTCTACTTTTAAATGGGTTTCTGCCTTGTGGTTTGCAGAAATTTGACAGCCACCTGCAGAAACCAAGTTGTCCTTTATGTACATGACAAAATCTCATTAATTATTTTAGAAACTCAAGAGTAACTTTCTTTATGCTCGTGGCTGACAGTAAGGTGAAACTTGGATGAAACACAGACTGAGTGACTTTACCATGTCCAGAAGCAATGAGGTTCAGGAAAGTTAAATAGCCCACACAAAATGATGTCAAATTAATTAGATTTTTAAAATTCTTCTGTTTCTCACAATCCTTAACAAATAATGCTTTCAAGTCAAATTACAAGGCTACATTCTGTAGTACTTTTTGATTTCAATTGTAACTTTGCCTAAATAAAATATACCCACTTTTTTTTTTTTTT
>VZRN01001083.1:7258147-7292391 GCA_013397935.1 Dasyornis broadbenti | reverse complement strand
TTTTTGAGTCTTTAAATCCATCATGTCTTGCTATTATTTCTAGACTGTCAGCTCACTCATTGCTAGGATCAGCCCTTCTTGTGTGAGGGCAATCTGCTTTCATGCCCTAAGAGCTCCTGCCCCAAGGACCTGACAAACTGCTGTATTTTTGCACTTAAAACTTACATTTCCAAACCCCTTTGGTCCTTTAAAGTACCAGAATATGAAAGATCACTGCTCATTCATGCACAACTCAAAGAGACAGCGTTTATGGGAGGAGAAGGGATCATCTGGAGGGCTGTTTGGGCAAAAGGTGCTCTGAGGTCCATGCCCAGAGCTACACAGAGCTGCCCAGAGCTGCCCAGAACACTTTCCTGTTCCATCTCCCATTCTGCTCCTGGGTCAGTGTTTTTAACGAAACTCGAGGGTTTATACACTGTGAATGGATTATGCCAGTTAAAGGCAGGGTTATTCCCTTCCTCTCACAGCTGAGGAAATCAGAGCTCTGTCAAAGAAGAATCAAGAGATGGCAGTAACTCTGCTGAGGTGAGCCAGGGTACAGGAATGCTCCTTCCTCAGCAAGCTGCTCCCCAGGAACACTTCCAAGACCTTTCCTCCTGCTTGCGTTTGCCTGTGATTGTACCACCTTCTCCTGAACATCCACTTCTGAGTGCAAGTGAGAGATGCCAGGGTCAGCTTCCCGAGGAATTTTCCAACTTTTGGAAACTTCTTCCAACTTCTGGAAATCGACTGACTGCAAAGCAGGGCAAAGACTCGACAGAGTTCAGTTAATGGCTGATCCAAATGATCTTAGAGGTGTTTTCCAACCTAAAAGGTTCTGTGATTCTGGATCTGGCTCCTGAATGCTCATAATCTCAGTTTCACAGCAATGCCCCCACCTTGTGCAGAGGCAGGTTCGTGTCCAGTCCCACCCTGTGACTCAAGCAGGTGAAACAATATCAAGTATTTCATGGCACACCTCATAACATATAAAATCTGTTTGGTCCTTTTAACCACATCTCTATTTTTTAATCAATCTTGAGACATCATAAAACAAGAAGCTGCGCTTTTGGAAGAGGAGAAACCTTTCTGAGATACACTGGGAGATGGACTGTTATCCCAAATCCATAAAGGACAAGAAGATCAGTGGGAAATTTGCTTTCGCCTCATAAATTTTTGATGCAACTGCCTGCCTTTAGCTCCTGCTGGTTTTGCCACTGCCAGCACGGTGCAAAGTGCTCTCCATTGCACCCCTCAGCGTCACCACGAGGCTCATCCAAGCAGAAACCCAAATGCGGAGTTTCTTTCCCCATAGTGCTGGCCTGGGCCATCTAGAGCCATTCTAAGGCTGGTGAGCTTGGTGGTGGCAACCAGCAGCAGGAAGCAGCTGGCTGGCACTGGGTGACATTCCAGGGGACAACTGGGAGCCTGTGAGGGGGACAGGAGGCTCTAAACACATGCTTAAACACGGCACTATTTGCCCAATAATCAGTAACATCGAAAGTGCGACATTAAACAAAATAATAAATCGTGTGCCGGCCCTCAAATTGGATCCCTTTTTTTTAAAATTTGATTTTGCTAGGATTTATTCCATTTGACAAACCACGCTGTTTAGAATACAATAGTGGCATAATCACAGCCTGGGGCCCTCATTCTTCAAGATAATGGGATACTTATTCATCTAAGGCAGGTACAAGTCTGTCCTTGGCTTTCATTTTACAAGATTACTTCTATTTCTGTCTCATTTGCAATAGGTGATATCTGTCAGAAAGCAATTTTCACCCAATTTGGGGTTCTTAATATTTTGCCTTTAAACTGCTTTGTTGTTGATTTTTCCTCCCCCCACCGCTTGACACGCATTTTGCAAGCAACCTATGGACAAGCTACTTCCTATTCCCCCCCCCCCCTTTTAAACAAAAAAACAAATAAATAAAAAGCATCCCTGGCCCTGTTTACACAGCTCGATCATTTATTAGTAAAGTGTGACAGCACAGGAATTTTTCAGTGTACGAGGCGTCCTGGCTGGTGTGTGTTCCACTCCACTCTCAAGAAAAAGAAAGCAGCGCTCACTTTTGTTTGGCCTGACAGTCTGAAAGTTCAGAGGTAGGAGCCCCTCGTGCCCCCAGAAATGTGCCAAAAAGCAGTATTTTAAAGGCCAGCTGGAAGGCCTGAGCTGATGTCCTGATCCAGGCTTTGAGGGCTTAACCTCAGCATTTTTTTTCAAGTAAAGATGAATGAGAAGCAAGTTGTTAGGTTTTGGGTTTTTTAGTTTGGGTTTTTTGTTTGCTTGTTCTTTTTTTTGGTGGGTTTGTTTTTTTTTTTTTTTTGGCAGAGATTTTTGCAGGTATTGTTGGGAAATCAAAACAAAACAAAAAAAAACCTGATCCACTAGCAAGATTCTACTTAGTGCTAAAAAGATGTATTTGGGTTTTTTTTTTAAGTTAAAAATGAAGTGAAATGGGGAAAAATATGTGATAATGTGTTTGGACCTAGAAGGCATTTAGATGAAATTCTAACTATTTGGTATTTCAGCCCTTTCAGATTCCCTGTGTGAAAAGCTCTAGCTCTTCCCCTTTCCTTGCTTTCTTTTTTCCCCCTTGCTTACCCTGCAGCCCTCCCTGCTGTTTTTGGATACCCCGGATCAATCTGCCCTCAAATTTTATTTGGAAAATGCAACTGATCTTGCTGAAAGCTGCAGGAACATGGGCAGAGGTGAAGCCCTCTCCCATCCCTGACTCCTGTGCTGAGACCTGATGGAGACGTGACACATTCCTGCAGGTAACAGCCCTGTGAACGCCCTGGGAGGTGCAGGGACTTAAAAACCCAGGTGGAAGCAAAGCAAACAAACAAAATTGGGGAAACGGGGCTTAAATCAAAAGCACATCTCTCGTCTCTCTTTGCTTAAGCTGTTTAGAGGAGCTCTGTGTGAAAAGGAATTACTTTGAGGTATCTCAGACACCTTTCTTTTCTCCGTGGGTGTCTCTGAAGGCAAAACTAATTCACTTCTGCTCCACCAGGTCTCCCCTCTATTGTTCCCCACTAATGTAATTTTTTTTTTTTTTTGTCTTCAGAAACATTCCTGCCTGTGTAATCATCTCCAGCACAGAGAGCGAGGGGAGGAAATTAAGATGTTATTGAGGGTTTGAGACATATCTCATGTTTCAGAGTGGATCAGAGGCCTTTATTTTTTTTCCTCCTTTAAGGTGCCTGTTATGGGGAGGTGAGGCAAATATGTTGTATGGCTTAGCTGGGCTGGGAGGGCTGGAGTGAAGCAGGGTTGGTCTTTAGGAAGCTGTGACACATCAATAAATTAATCAATAATTAATTGATTGACACATCAATAAATTAATCAATAATTAATTCCACATGTGGGTCCTCCTACAGCAGATAATCTCTTGGGGGAGGAGTTTCATCTCTGCTGGTCTCTGCAGGGCAATCCCAAGAAGTTTTTGCTAAACAGCTCCCAGTTCTACTTGGGGAAGAGAGGACTGGACTACATGAGGCATCAGACAAGATTTTATTTCTGGTGACATGAAGCAAAACTGAAGCTGACAAATAACTTCTGAGGGTTTTTTTTTGGGTTTTTTTTGTTTTTTTTTTTTTTTTGCCTTCAACAAGGCCAAGCCGAAGGGAGCTGAGTTGCTTCCACCAGGCGAGTGATTTATCTTCTTACAGGAAAGTTCATTTTTTAACTAAACAATGAGACTATACACATGAAAATCCATCAGCAAAGGTTTTTCCAGGGTAACACAGCGTATTTCAGTTTTCCTCATGTTTCCCAGGGCAGCTGAGGAGACCTGAATGGAGATTTTAAGGTGGTGTTGGAACTGCTTTGTGTTTCTCTGCTTCTTTTCATGGTGTCATTGGAGGGATGGCCTCCTGTCCCCAACAGCTGTGCTGGCCATGGCCACCAAACCACCGAGATGGACACTTGGCTTAACTCACAGAGCCTTTGTGATGCTCATGACCTATTAATTGACTCCATAAGAAAGAAATAATGGGAAAATTGCCATATGTGTTTCATGTCAGATGAAAATGCTTGCAGCTGCCTTTGAAATAAGAGGTGGTGTAAAGCTCACTGTACAAAAATGACAGCTAAAAGGTCAGCCTGGGAATAGCAGGTGCCTGAACTGAGCTTCCTGATGGTGGCGTGACCCCGTGGGTCACCTCATGGGCATCTTTCCATGTGAAACAACTCTGATCAGATTCCATCCCCATGCCCAAAACTGTAACTTTTAGCCTCCCAATGTCCTGCAGGAAGGAATTCCCCCACTTAATGATGCCCGCTGTAAACGGGACCCGCCCTGGTTTGCCATGCAGGTGACGGCCTGACCCTGGGTTTGTTCATTCAGTGCCCCCATTGTCCCCATTGCAAGAGGAACAGCCCCAGGGTTTGGGGGGCTTTGCCATCTGCACACGAGCAGCGCTGGGAGCTGGGCAGTCACAGTGTGGGGTGGAGCGGAGAACAGTGCTGCACAGACAGTGTCACCCACACGCAGCACTTTGTGTCCATTTACATTATTTCAGGCTGGCTGTTATTTCCCTGCCGTGTCCCAGAGTGGACCAGACAGTGTGTGATGTGTTTTTTTCCAATATGGAGCCTATAAAAGCATAAGAAGGAAGTTCGATCTCTCAGGAGATGAAAAACCCAACCAACATTACCTTTTATTGGAGCTTTAGTTCTGCAGAAAAAAAACCTCACACTCCCATGTATCAGTTTGCCCATGTGTTTTCTTGTGGACACGGTGCAGTCCAGCACTGATATTTCACCTTACTAATGCAGAGAGAATGTGCTGGAAAGGAAGCCAAGCCAAAGGAAATCTGTACCTTGCTTTTTACATCTGAGTGTGAGTGAACAAACTTTGCTTTAGGCCACTGCATTCCCTGCTCTACACTTGTCAGGAAGGGGGTTTGGAAAACCACGCAGAGTGGATGCTGCGGAAAGCTCGAAGGTCTGTAAATATGGTCTCTGCTCTGGTGGCTTCCAGGAAAAGCACGGTTGAGAAATGGACTTGGCTTGTCCCAGCACTGCCCTGCTCCCAGCAGGAAAACCACTTGGGGTGCAGGTTTGTGAAAGAGGAGCAGGATTAGGGCTGCCGGGGGCAATGCAGCCACCCTGCTCCTAGTCCTGCAACATGGATGTGAGCCTGGACTAACTGAACTGGGCTGAGCCACCTGGATCAGCCCTTGGGAAATCAGGGCTTGGAGAAAACTCTTTCACTGGCACCTGTTGATTTCTGTGGAAGTCAGAGAGTTAAACACCTCCCAGGCTCTGTGTCTCGTCTGATGATCCTGGTACACAGCAAGATGCAATCCCATCGTTTCTGCAGCTGGACGCTCTTCCACCTCTATGGGAATAAAAATATTTTCCTCCATCAGCTGCAAAAGGCAAAGAACAGGCTGCAGTCTGGCAGAGGAGAGGCTGGGATTCATCATCCCCATGCCCATCATCCCCCATCATCCCCCATCCTCCCCTGGGGGCGCTGGTCTGACTGTATCTGGTGGTGGAAGAGACTGGAGGGTTGGCACTGAAGAATTTCCTGGGGCTGAGCTATAGCTTTCATCCAAAAAGGGGCTGCAAATCGTGAAGACACCAGGTAAAAAGCAAGCAAAAGCCCCAAGTGATACGCAGACAAAAGCTGCAGGTTTTAAAGTCACTTAGGCATTATTAATAAATGGGTTTCTCTGACATGTGCCTTGCAGCAGATTAAAATAAAAGATCAGCGTGGTCCCTGCTGGACTTGCAGCTCCTGAAAACAGAGGCAGCCACAGTGTATAATAGGATCTTCACTGCTGTTCTGGGGCTTGAATAACATTATGGTGACTTTGCATAGATTTTGCCCTTAATGCAAATAGGGAAATGACTTTCTAATCAGGTAAGATAAGGCTGAAACATGATAGATAGAGTGTGGTTTGTTAACAAAATATGACGAAGTAGCCTGTACCTTTGTAAACTATTCTTAAAAATAATGCAGTATTAAAAAAAAAAAAAATTGGTTTCTTTGGCTACCAGTCATGTGAGAGAGCCTTGATGCAAATCTTTGTAATGAGTGCATTTCGATGAGCATTTGAAAAATATATATGTATTTATTTGCATTGATATGTTTATATGGCTTTACATATCAACTTAGTCAGGAAAAATTGAATAAAATGTCTCAGGTCTGGGAAATGAGAAGAGATTATGAAAAGCAGATTTAATATAGCACCGTTTTTTGATGTTTGTGGCACATTTCATCATATTGCCAGAGACACCCAATTACACAGCTTGCAGAGTAATCAGCAAATGGGGAATCCGAAGGAGAATATTAACTGTGGTCTTTTTTTTCCCCTTCCTCCTCCTCCTTCTTTAGCAAATATTATGTTATGCCTTATGGAAATGGATCAAAATGCCACATGTGCAGTTAATACTGAGCTCTGGAGCTCTTTCAAATCTTATTTTTCCCCTCACATTGTATTTTTCTGGAACAAACCTCCTGATAACTTTAGGACATGGTCTTCAAGGCCAAAACACCACCTTAAACTTCCTGCAAGTTTGGGTTTCAGTTTTAGCAGATGGTTGACTTTACCACGTCAGCCTTGTGTGAGGGAAAAATTGAGTTATTAATTGAAGATAACCACATGCAAGGATGTGATCACAGCTCATCCATTCATTTCCCTCTTTGTGAAGGCAGGAATTTACTGAGCTATTTGGTGTCCTTGATGGTCACAGACACTCCTTACCCGCAGGGTTTCTAATATTCAAAGCAGGCCTGTAAATGCAGCGAAAAATGAGATCTAATGATTAATATTTCCCTTATTGTGGGTAAAAAAAAATAGCAATGGCTGCAGCGTAGGGCAGTTGTGGCTGGCTGATATTTTGGGTGCATGTGATCAAACAGTCTTCAACGGCACTGATGGAACTGGGCTAAAACTGTTAGCACTAAAACTTTCGCTGGCGGGGGTGTTCCCAGTCTCTGCCCACATTCCCACCGTTCTGGTTCTCTGCCTGGTTTAAGAAAAAGTCGCTTTTCTTGAGAATGTCTGAAAAGTTGTTAACCATTGTTGCAAATGCACTTGCATTTCCTTCCAGATTGCTTTTCCCCTTCTATTTCTATGTGTTTTCCTCTGCAATGTTTCTACAGCTGGGAAAAGAAATTAGGGAATAGTATTAATGGGGGATGACATTCTTGAAATTGAATAATCTGATTTTTTTTTTTTTTTTAAGAGCTTCATTGTCAGATGACTTCAGGAAAATATCAATAAACTCAGAATTTTTTTTTTTTTCCCATCAGCTTCATCAGGCATCAAATTTGGCCTGTAGCCAAGATGAAAACCTCATGACATTACTACCAGCTTCTTGCCCGAGGAGTAGTTTCACCTTCCAGGTTCAAACTAACCCTGAAGGAACAGGAGGCAGAGGAGCAAGTTTGTAGAAGCTTCTCTGCCGTCTTCTGGAGCACAGCCTGTCATGGCCAGGTGTGGAAAAGGGGACGGGTCTTCCACCAAAAGAGCAGAAACGTCCCAAATCACATGGAAACCCCAACTGTTTGAGAATGGTCAAATTTATCCTGCAGCACTATTTTTAGAGACGCACTCTCTTGACACGTCTTTCCTATCATCACCTCACCAGGCAGGAATTTTTTTCCTGACTTGTGCTGGAAGGTGACCAGAGGTGCTGTAGCCACTGCTTCAGTGTCTGTTGGCCAGGACTTTTCACCTGCCACCCCAGCTGGAGATGTTGACCCCAAAAGCCAGAAGCTGTTATCCAGCACCTTTTCGTGCTGCTTTTTCCATGCGGGTCCAGCCTCGGGTAGTGGTTAATGAATGATTTGCAAAATACATTTTCCTTGATTTTTTTTTTTCCTTTTTATTAGCGGAGTATGAAAACAGGCAATAATTTTACAGAAAGCAGGACTGGCACAATCGGTACATAGAATCATGCTGCAGCTTTTCAGAAATGAATATAAACTCTTTTTTTCCTTCTTCTTCTTCTTCTTTTACCTACCAGAATAAATAAATATGATACACGTTTGAGTTCCTCAATAGTGAATTCTAAATCACAGGGTCTTACACTACAGCTCAATTTTACAGCGATCTGTACAGTGTATTACTTTGATTTCCTTTTTGCAATTTAAAAGCCTTTGTTCCTTTGCAAGATGGGTTTGACATACAAATACAGATACACTTTGGAGCTAACTGTACACCTTGGGTCAGAACCTGGGAAAAAAAGAATAAATTGATTGCCTCCTGGCATGAGAAAATAAACCAGAAAGTTATTTTCCATCGCACAGACACATCTAAAGTTCTGCCTTATGAGATGGCCCCACTCAAGTGCCAGAGCAGTTAGAAAAGGCTGTAGCCATTCACAGGGCACCAGCTGCACCATTTAACTTGCTGTGGGTTTAATGCATGTCTTAAAGAGGTTTTGCAGAGGACTTCCAGCCTGGAACCCAGATGATTAAAAATATCACTGCATGTTTTTGTTAGTATATGAGAAATCGTATATTCTTTACAAATTAATGTGCAGGTTAAGCAATGTCCTCAGCTGTGACATTGCTCCACTGAAGCTGCTGCAGTAACTCCACTCTGGCATCACAGCAGCGATGAGGGTCTGTCTTTGTGCGGTGTCTGGGTCTCACTCTACAAATCCCAGCAGGTTCCTGTGCAACCAGCAAGGCCTGGGACACATCCTGACCTTGGCACGAGGTGCTGGGGCCAAGCTCAGCGCTGGCATTGACGAGAGCCTGCCTGAACAGGAGACCCCCACGTGCAGAGGAGGCACCTCAGCCTGTGCATCTCTTCCCTGGGAGCCCGAGGAAGGCAGGGACCATGTGGATGCTGCTGTCTGGGAACTAAAGCAGCATCTGCAAAGTCTGTGTGAAACAGGGAACCTTAATCATTGCTGGGCTGTTGTGTAACACGGTGGGAAAGTCGCAGCTGCACAGCAGAACAGGGTATTTTTTTGTTTGTTTGATCCTGCATTGCTGGAATATTTTTGGGTTTTACTTTTTGTTGTTTATTGCACCAACCTCTTCTTATCCTTCCACTATGGATTTGGGGGGAGAGCAGACCTACGCAGAGAAATAGCCTTTTTTTTTTTCCACTCAAAAGCAAAAAAACAAGAGATGTATTATGCTGTTCTAGAACAGATCATAAAAAACCAGCAAGGGGCACATGGAGGGCTAAGAAGGGAGGAAAAGAAAAATCAACACAGCTTGTAAAAACCAGCAGGAAAGTTCTGTAATTGACTTTTTTCAAGCTTAATTGAATTATGTTTCATAGCTACTGTAATTAAACTAATAGAATATGGTGGACTTTAATTTGCATTCCTTTTCTACAGAGGTTTATTTAATCCTTTACGTATGAACTCTTCAGAAATGTCCTGATGTTGTTCAAAATTGTCATGTCAATGGAAGTGCCACACGTGGCACACAGGGACAGAAATAACTACAGCTCCCTCCTCTGTGTCCACTCACTTCGGTGTTTCCTCAGCAAAGATGAGCACCTCCTTGGCTGGCTGCAGTGGCAACAAGATAGAGCTGGTTAAAATTCTTCACATAGTGAAGTACCTAAATGAGAAAGGAGATGTGGAGGGATCTGCTTGCTGATGGTTATTTTCATATTTGGCAGCATTTTTTGTGTTTTCTACACAGCAAATGATTTTTTGTGAAGGAAATATAGAAAAAAGTATCTCTCCTTATTCCCGTATTTACCATCAAGGACATTTCCCCTTCCTAGCAAAAAAAAAAAAAAAAAAAAAAAGGGGAAAAGATGTTTCTCATCATTAGCCTCCCAGCATCATTACTGGCTATTTTCTCATTTAGCATTTCTCCTGCACTGTTTAAATTTTTTTTTTTTTAAAATACTCATTGGACTTCTCTTGTAGAGAAGAAGAAATTTAACTGCAAACTTTTGCCCTGAATAGTGTGACTGGTTTTCTCCTGGGACTTGATCCTGCAAGGACTGTTTATAAAACCGTTTAAAAATTCACTAAGGACGGTTTGGAGCTGTAGCTGGTTCACCAAGGAGAGGTGAAATAAACAAAGCCATAGGAAGGGGAAAAGACGGGCAGAGGAAATCTCCAGATGCATAACCTGTTTCCAAATAGGAACTAGGGAGACTTTTTCCAGAGTTTCTATCACTGTTTGTAAAGGACTGGGCACACTCTTTTCCCAGCCTCCGTGCCATGCTGCGCATTTGTTTGGCATTCCTTCCATACATTAAAAAACCAACTTGATCATCTGCATCACAGAACACAGAACGTTGCTTCCCTTCTTGCATTTACCCTCCCTGTGGGTGAAGCTGTCCCGGGGTTGCTCTGCCCTGGCAGCAGGTTGGCACAGCATCCAGAGAGGATGGATAGCTCTTTTTCTGCCCTGTAACAGTTCGTCTGTCCGGTGAGGTGGGATCTCTGTGTTACGCTCCAAGCATTTTGTGCCTGTGATGGAAGAAGCCGCATTAAATCCAACTACAGTGTTTGTTAAGAAGTGTCAGACCTTCAGACCTGTGTCTGGAAGTGAGAAGAGGGAATCCTCAATCTGTTTTGACTCTGAGACTCATCAGAGACCTCGTTTTCCTAAATAGCTGGGGCTGGTGGAAGGAAAGGGGACAAGCAGACTTCACATCACAAATCGGGAGATTCACAGGAGTTCTTCCTACCTGAAGAAACATCCAGCTTTGCAAAGTTCAAAGAGGAACGATGCAGAATCAGTCCCTTCAGTCTTCCTAGCACAAACACAGGATTAAATTGAATGGGGAGCTCCTCCTTACGTTTTTAATAATTTTTTTTTGGTCAGAAATAGCCCAAAAGCTCAGAGACCTTAAAACAATATGCAGGAAAGAGCCCGTTTTGACAGAAAATTAATTATAAAACTTTGGCAAGCTGTGAGCCTAAATTCTTGCATTTTTACATTTCCAAATCAATTCTGGCTTCTCATGTCAGCTCACTCCCTTCATGGATATATAAATTTTACTGTAAGAAGGTGAAACCCAAACTTTGCATAAAATATCTCAGGGGCTTATGTGTATTTAAGGCAATCTCTTCTTGTTCTGTTTATTTTTAAATTTTAGACATTTCCATCCTGATTCAGAATGGGAGAAACAATCTCCAGGTGGGAATTATTCACACGCCCTGGTCCAGGGCCAGCTGCACCTCAGTCAGCTGCTGCACCTGGCAGAGGCGGATGAGGATGGTGCTGAACAGACACTCCCATGGACTGATGGACATGCGGAGGTCTCCTCTCCCAGTTTGCTTCCTGAGCTGTGCTGGCCTCGTCCCGATGTTGGTGGTTTAATGGTGTGCGAGATGCTCCATCGGGGCAGCTCCCAGGAGCAGCAGAAGGAAATCAGCAGTGACATGGGGAATGGAAGGGGTCAGGCTCCAGGGCCGGCTGAGACGTGTGAAGGCTGCGAACATTAAAATGAATTTTTGCACCGAGGCACAGGGAAGAGTTTCCCTCCTTGGCTCAGCGGGGAAGGTCTCGTCTCCCTCCAGAGGATCATGGCAAATCTAGTGCTGGATCAAGCGAGCTTATCTCCTGTGCTCCCTGTCCTCACCTTGCAGGAGCAGGCCATAAATCCATGTGTTCTGACCTTCCCCTGGCAGGTGCTGTGAGCCACTGTGAACTATGGTGGGGCTGGATCTGCCCTGATCTGAGCTGATGCCTCCCTTTCCAGTCCCCTGGGCAGAGAAGAGACGCCTGCCTTACCTGGGACGGCACAAGAGCGACTGCAACCCTCTGCTCTCTGCCTGAAACACCCACTGACGTGAGCTGCAGGTTCATAGCCGTCTTTTATTAATTAAAAAAGAGTTGAAGAGCAGATTTGATCTCACACCCAATTACCTCACTTATTCACTGGCACCAGGGAACAATATCAGAAGGGATGTTAATTAAATTTGCTCTGCTCCGGTAAAACAACACCACAGCCTATAAAGGTGCAGAGGTTAGCAGGGCACAGAAAAAAATATAGATGAATAGATCTTTTCAAGGAAGGAGGAGGAAAATTAAAGCTTTGTTCGGGTGTCCCTGGTTTGGGTGACAGGCTACAAAAAATGAAAGCTAGGACTTTCTTTTTGGACAGAGTAAATGTGCTTTGGTGGTTTTAATTTATTCAGATTCCTTTGAAAGCAGCAGCCAAAAATCTGCTTCTTACAAATGCATTTGGTTTTGGCAAAGCAGAGAATTCTGCCGGTCACGGGGGCTGATTTGACACAGTCAGGAAAACTAAAGCATGAGAGAAAAGCCCCAAACGGAAGTGTTTGGCACAACAGAAATGTTTATGGAAGACACTCCATTTTTCTTGGAAGTTGGTGCAGTTGATGAGCTGCCCCCTCCGGAGGTCTGCTCCAGCTACAACTTTATGAGGGATAAAACACTATTTCCCATCAAACTCGGCTGTTCTTATGTCTCTATTTGCAGGAGTTAGATGCTTTTAGTTAGATGCTTTTCCAAGAAGCATTAATTTCGCTGAAAGCACTCTTCCCTTCCATGTTTAAAGAGGTAATTTGACCCCTGGCTTCTGCCCCAGAATGAAGCAAGGTGGGAGTGAGAGGGGCCACAGGCTATGGGTCTGCACTTCATGGTTAAGTCAATTCTGATTATTTACAGAGAGACAGCACAGCTCTGCCCAGTCTGTTAATGACACACACAGTCAGCACTCTTGGGATACAAACATCCCACCTGCCACAGAGTCACTCTGGATTTTTTGGTCCTAGGCAATATTAGAGGTTAGATCTGGATATCATCCCTCTGTAATGCTCAGAGTAATAGCAGAAGGTCCAAAATGTTTATTTGGTTTGGCAAAAAAAAAAAAAAAGGTGATTTAAATTGGCAGAAACATTCCTTGTCAAGAAGGAAAACCACCCAAGGGTGAATGATGGGTCATTCCAATGAAAAGAGACTCAAACTGTTCAATGTAGTAATTTTGAAGCTGGTGCATTTTGGTTACTTGCAAACCCTGCATTTTTGACAAGTTCACCTATCTGCCCTCAGCTCCGATGAGAATTCAAACCCTGCTTACACCTGCTTTGCCTCCAGCAGCTCAGCATTTTTCACTTGTTGCATTTTCACTTGATAACCGCTTTCTGATCTGAGGGCTTGAGGATAGAATTCGGTGATCAGAGATTTTTTTTTTTCTAGACACAGCTTGCGTTAATCAAGTTTTTTGTCAAAGAACCATAAAGTTCATGGTGTATGAACACACCAGGAGTCCATACGAAATTTTTATTATTATCTATTGTCAAAGTAAGACCAAAATGCTCTCCAAAAAGAAAACCCTGTAATTTGTAAATAAAGTTTACACTTCATTAAATATCAAAGAGGAAATAATACAGATCCAAAATAATACTGCAAATTTGGCCTTCATTTTCTCCCAGCCAGCAGCATTTGGCCGATATTTTGCCCTCTTTGAGCAAGTGCTATTTAAAAGTAAATGAAAAATGCCTGCCTTATAGGAAGTGCTTAAACAGGAAATTCACCTTCAGATCATTTCCCAGTTGTTAAAAAATTAGCTTTAGTAGAGAAGGGAGAAGTGGAGTGGTGAAGTGCACAATCATTTCTCTTCCTCGTGAACACCTTTAGGAGGCTGACCCAAGAAGAGCAGCTAGCTGCCGGCTGGGGTAGGGAGGATGGCTGGTTTGTAACTCTGATACTAGCTACTAAAATTGAAAAGGGAAGGAGAATAAAAGCAAAAGAGGTCACAGTTCTGTAACACTGACAGTAACACACAGATGACGGGTGCTGTCAACATTATAAACTATATACAAGACAAAGCAGGACTCTTTCTTCCCCCAAAGAACGCAACAACAACAAAAAAAAGGTGAATATAACACAGTTGGCACCTTATCGAGGGGATGAGGACAGGGGGCTCCTCCTGAATGTTACAGGCTTAACTCATGGCAGTCCAGAGGACAGTTCATCTGTCTCAACACAGATCCTTTCCCCCTTCCTCATTAAATACTTAGTGAAGACCAGGCCAGTAGCAATGTCTGACGCAACTGTGGTGCTAGTAAGACGTTAATAAATGCAAAGTTTTCCCTGCAAGGGAGCATCTTACTCCAGGAGGAGACGGGGGTGTGTGGGGATTCAAGGAGAGCTGTGTGCAGTGCCAACCTCTGGTGCATCTTCCCGTGGGCAGTCAGTTGGGGAGGGTGTCCAGCCCCAGGGACGCTGCGTGCTGCTTCGCCCGGAGCCTCAGGTTCTCAATGCTCGTGGTTTTACTGTTCAGGCTCGGCAGGGAGCTGGAGGCCTGCAGGATGGGGGAGGACCAGACCTGCTGAGCGTGGGACAGCGACTGGTAATAGGACTGACAGTGCAGGGAGCTGAGCGGGGCCATGTTGACATTCATGCCCAAGTAGGGCATGGCAGACGGTGTCCCCATTTCAAAGGAAGAGTAATGGACCAAGTTGTTGGTGGCTGCCATGTGCTGGCGGAACTGCTCCTGCAGGCGGAAGAGGCTCAGGGGCGAGGAGGAGTAGGAGTGAGTCTGGGCCAGGCTGCTGCTGGATGAAGGCGTCACCGTCACGCTGATAGGGGACTCTGCGGCAGGAGACAGAGGGGATGGGGGTTATTGCCACATGCAGGTGCTTATTCACACCCCAGGAAGGTTTGGGCAGCAGCATGGGCCTCTCTCTTGCGTTGGAGGGCAAATGAGAGGGGGTGCGACAGCTCACAACAGCTAAATGTGTGCCTTTCCCGTACTTGGTACCTTAGAGCGTAGACACGGGGCTGAGCTCTCTGCTGCTGCTGCGCACTGCTCTCCCCAAGATCTAACCAGAGCAGAAGGTCTCTGCTCTTTTGGTGGTCCAGCTGCCATGGACATCATGCCCTCTGTGGGGCCTGTTCAGTGCTGAGGACAAAAGCACAACCCTGGGCAGCCTCTCTGAGAGCACTCACTCCACAGGGAATGTGAGACTGTACCCAGCCACCAGCATCCCCCTTGGAAAGGAGTCCTGACCACCAACCCCCATCAAGATGCTGCCCCTCACCTGCTTTTGGGCTCGCTCTCTTGCAGTTCAAAGCCTTGCTGTCCATACCAGGGCTCTTGTCCACTTTGGCGTCATCCAAGGTGCTCTTGAACTCCTCCTCTCTGTCAGTCTGGTCCTCAGGTGCGGACTCGCTGGCCGACTGCTCCGACAGGGTCAGGTTGAGGTCTGTGCCAACCTCGCTGGGGAGGCTCTGGACCTTCTCTGTGTCCGGGGTGGGAGCCTGGGTCTCCAGCACAGGCGGCTCCATCTTTCCCTCACTGTGGCTGCCCTCACAGTCCTTCTGCTTCTGCAGCTGCTCTTTCTGCAGGCTACGCTGCTTCTTCCGGAATTTGGCTCTCCGGTTCTTGAACCAGACCTTCAGTGCCACAAACAGCAAGGGAGAAAAACCAGTGAGAATCCTGCTTAGTGCCAAATTCATCACCATTGAGCCTAGGAGCTTCAGGGGAACCCCAAATAATGAGCTACTGCAGACCCACTGTGCCCAAAGGCCATTCCACTTTGCTGGACCTTAGAGCTCTCCTGTTCTCTGTGCATCTACATCTAACAAATCAAACATATTTTTTAGAAAATATCCAGCCTCTCTGTGGATTCTTTAAGAAACTCCACTGCTGGTGTGTTTTGGTGTTTGTTAGTTTTTTTCCCCCCTAAATTGGTTAGGCAGCTACATCCAAACAGAATGTGTTGCAGCTGTAATGTCTGTGATGTCTGATGACATTACATTGGCTTACAGTCTGCCAAGTTTCTAAAAACACTTGGTTACAAGTGTATCAAAACGATGGTGGCAACACTCAAAGTAAGTCATTAGAGGCATAGGCTGTTGTCTTGGAACAGCATTTAGGAAAGGAGAAGAGAGTCCGTATATTTTTTAACCTAAATCAGCAGACATGGATTTGAAGAAATATATTTGCAAATCTTGTTCATGTTGTTTGGTTAGATAAAGCAACAAACAATTTTTTAGATCAAAATGTCTTGAGATTTATATAAAAGGACTTTTTTTTTTTCTTACTACTTTTTCTCTTGGCATGAAGAACTTGCTATTTGCCTTTTGAAAGACAAGAACCTCTCCACCAGCAGGTTATGAACTAGCACATTTCATCAGTTGAAATTAAAAAAAAAAAGCAAACAAAAACAAAAAGCAAACCCAAACCTTGGCCTGAGATGTTACAAATATTGACACTGGTGGAAAAGAGCAGCTGGAATTACTTGTGTCTCTACTTTTTTGAGGAAGCCAGGAAAGCCTTGCAAATAAATAAATAAGTAGACTTCTGTTGCTGTTTCTAACATTTCCCCAACGAAATGTGAAAGAACAAATGAAAACCAGTGTACACTTCAGACAATCCTAAATTTAAAAAATGTGCACGTGGATTATAAGTTTCTTAAGCAGATGTGTGACTTCAGATGATTTTATGCTCCCCGCCCCCACCTTTGACAACTTCACTGTCCCAAAATCTTTGGTTCCTCCTGAAGAATCCTGGAAGGTCAAGGGAGCTGCCAGCCCTCTGGGAGCCCCACTATGCTCTTTTAAACATCCCCACTCACAAACCCACAAAATATCAGTACCTGCACCCTGGCTTCAGGCAGGTTTGTGCACATGGCCAGCCGCTCTCTCATCACCACATCGGGGTAGTGAGTCTTCTGGAAGGTCTTCTCCAGTGCCTCCAGCTGCTGGGCGGTGAAGGCCGTGCGGCTTCGCCTTTGTTTGCGGTGCTGGGATCCATAACGTGCCTCCAAAATGATGTCTTGAAATGTACAGCCGTTGGAAGACAAGAGAAGTGGCCAATTTAATTATTGGAATTTGTACGCTGACAGTTGAATAAAGCACTTGCTAACATCAGACTAAGCTACAAAACCTTTTTTCCATTGCTTTAGAGCTAATAAAACACATACATATGGATTTTACTGGCCAATTGAGGTGTCCGAAGAGAAAATCATTACAGGGGGTTAGAACTAGATGACCTTTGAGATCACTTCCAGCCCAAACCATTCCATGATTCTAAAAGCCTCTTCTGGAGAGAGAACCTCTTCCTGTGTCATCTGTGGAAGCTGTTGAGACTCCAGTGCTGAATTTGGCTGAAATAAGTCGATCTGCTCCTACATCAGTGGGGCTGGACATGCAGATGCCCAGACCCTACCAGGGCATAAACACCTTCCATTAAGAAACACAATTAAAAACAATGTGGGGACATTCACCACTGCACTTCTTTAATGTCTCACATGTAGCTCACTCTAGTCTTCAAGGCATGCTATTGGAAAGCTGTTCTGGGCTCCAGTTCAGAGAGCATTTAAGCTCATGTGCTTTTGTGCATTTAGCTCCAAAGCACATCCTTTACTGAGCACGGACACTCTCCAGCAGCTGGGGTGGAAACTCCAGCCAGGGCCACGTCCAGCCCCACTGGGTGCAAGCCCAGAGCTCATGTGCTGAGCTGTTCTCAGCAGAGCACCTAGTCACAAAGTCTGACTTCGCAAACGGAGCTTGGAAAATTGAGGGCAGAGAAGAAATTCAGACTGGGGAAAATCTGAGGCCAACAGTAAAGGGCTTATTATTTTACCAGAGGTGATATTATTGCACAACAGTTAGTGGGAGTAGAAAGATCTTAAATCAATGAAAATAAGTTACTTGAAAATGAAAAAAACCCCACCCTTTATTATGCAAGCTGGGACACGCTGTGCTACAGCCCTGGAATGAAACAGTCTGGCAAGAGGTTTGCTCTCAAAGAGGAAATGCAGAAAGAGCAGTGTCTGGTATCATTTTTAATTTGGTTAAGAATGTGACTTCCAGTAGAAGGGAGGAATGAACACACGAGAAAACAACCTAACAGGGAGAAAAGCTGGCACTATCAGCGCGTGGAGCCCAATGGAGGCTCTGGCTGCTGTTTACTTGCGCTTTTGTCACGAGCATCGTGACATGAATCTAAACAACAAACCAAAACCTGCTGTGGGGCCACCCCCAGCACCACACAGCCAGGTCCCAGATCCACTGGCTAACGAGCGTAGCAAATCAGCTTTGCACCGCTCAGACATTCCTCTTCCAGAACTTCCAGCTGTTCCATTCTAGGTCAGCACTCGCAGCGCCCTTCTGGGGGATTGCCAAAGCTGCGTGGTTTTGGCAACCTGGCAAAGATGTGATCGGGCTAAAGGTCTGCAACAATATAGTGCTGGTTGCATACAAGAGACTTTCGTGTTTGAGGTACCGGAGCTCCTTGGGGAGTTCAAACGCTGGTGACAAAGCTGCCCCTCTGGAGGCAAAGGGAGCGTCCTTGATGCAGCCAGGCGAGGAGAGGGGATGCTCCAGCACAAGAAATCAAATTGAAGCTGCCCCAAAACATTTTCAAAAGCTAGCATTTGTGTTTCAAGTACACAAAAACAGGAGAAAGGGCACTAGTTAAACACCCTACCTGCAGGCTGGAATATTCCCAAATTCCTAGAGTAGAGGTTAGACCTACCAGCTCCCCAGAGGCGGCAGCTCATGCATTAAGTTTGGCCACTCCAACGAGAGGCAGCCAGCAATTATTTTAATGTTTTAACTATGTTTTCAGGCTTTGTGCAAGAAGGAGAATATAAATTGCAGGTGAGGCTTTGCAGTTACAATCAGAAACCTCTGTTTTCTGACTTAAGGTCATTTGCTTTTGTGCTGCTTTATTCTGACTGTCCCTGGAAGGCAAATGAGATCTATAACCTGTGCTGAAAGATATTCAGAAGTAACAGAATGTGAGGCAACTGTAAAGGAAATGATTGTAGGTATATAAAGCCTACCCTGCCAATGATAAGCAGACAAGGGGACTGTGGGTTTTAATTTGGGAAGACTTCCAGGTGGGTTATTAATTTTACAGATAAGAGGTCAGGAAACCAATTGAATCTTCTGGTCAAGAATATGAGAATAGCTTTTTTATTCTTTTTTTATCTTGCTCCACTTTAACCTAGTTAGGGTCAAAGATATTTAGTCCTCCATGCTCTACTCTAAAAGATATAGGAGATCACAGATATCTTTCAAGAGATCCTTGCAGCTAGAAAAGCGGCACCTTGAGACCCGAGGTCTGCAAAGCTACATTGCAGAATTCGGGGCCATCTGCTCCCATCTTTTTTATTTTTACTTTAATGTCAGACAACTAGAAAGCAATCTTAGAACAGATACACATTTTCAGACAGCCAGGGAAGATTATTCCATTCTGGGAAGGTTTCTAGAATCGCATGTATGGTAACTTTTTACTTTAGCTTCCATGTCCTGGTTGTCAGGTCTGCTTTACATCACTGCATCCAAGTCCAGACCAAAACAGTGATGTTCCAGCTGTTGATCACTCGCGCTGCAGGAGCCTTGGATGATCTCAGCCAGGTCTGGGTGTTTTATGGCAGGCTGAAATTTAGAGCAGATATATGTGCCCTACCATAGTGAATATTCTCAGGTCTCCAGCCGTTATTTTTGGACAATTACCTCGTTCAAATCATAAAATACTATCTGGGCTTTGCACTTCCTATTGAGAGCATCGATGCAGTGCTGTTACAACCATGGCTGAGCACAGAAAACCAGCTCAGATGCTCTGGACCGGCAACTTCTGTCCTGCTGTCCCACCATCAGCACTGTTGTGTAAATGGCACTGCCTGGGTAAAGTCACATGTGACTTCACTTGAGCTAAAAAGGCTCTTTAATGGAAGGCAGCAGGATCCGCGGGGAAGTGTCACCTAAGGCAAGGTCTAGGATCCCCAGGAAGAAATAGGTCAAGGAAACGCAAAGAAGATCCAAATGAAGATCATTTCCCAGAGAGGATGGGTGTTTTTTAGGACAGAAATGGAAAACAGTTGCATGAAGGGACAATGTGGAGAAACAAACTATGGCCTGGGCTGGCAGGAGGTGGCTCTTAGGGAATGCAAGACCTGGGCACCTTAGCTGGACAACCCAATTGACTTCATGATCACATTTGTTCTGCCCTTATTTACTGACAAGACAATAAAATTATTTGCTGTTTTCTGTTCCCTTGTTAAAACACATTTTAGTGTCTTTTTAATTCTCTCTTTCCAATTCCGTATAGTAGGGCCACGTCCCATCTCTCCCCTGGGCTTTCCAGAAGAGTTTCACTCAATGCAAGCAACAAGGGGGGATTTTTTTTTTTTTTTTGGGGGGGTTTTTGCGGATTTTTTTGTTTGTTTGTGTGGGTTGTTTTTTTTTTTTTTTTGTGCCAGGGAAGGGCAAAAGCCATGAGTTGTTCTTACCAGCCAGTCTCTCTGCCAGGGTGAGGGCGTGCACCGAGGGCCGGTAGTCGGGGGCGTGCTGGGCCTGCTGAGCTGCCTGCTGGTGGAGGTTGTACATGGCGCTCAGCGAGTTCATGGCGTGCAGGGAGTAGCCGTTCACTCCATAGTGCTGCATGGTGACATAAGCCTGCAAAACACCAGCCAGAGGAGAAAGGGGCTTAGGGACGTGCTGTTCCAGCATCCTGGTGTGCCAGCAGAGCTTTGGAAATGCTGAGCTCAAAATTAAAGTGCTGCATGCAAGGCTCATGTGCGACTTCTCAGCTGCAACAGGTTCTAGGTGGGAATCAAAGTATTTCCTGTACACCTAAAGCACCACCAATACCAGCCTGAATTCCAAGCCTACAGCCCAAAATCTGACTCATGATATACAGATTAAAAGATGGGAAATTAATTTTTTTGCATACCACAATACAATTGATCTTATTACTGTAACTTTTAATGCATTGACCTAGCTCTGTCCCAGGGCTTGCTGGGATTTTGTCTCGATCATTTCCTACAGTGGACTGTTCTGTAATCCTATTGCTGGAATGTCAAATAATGTTTCTCATTGGAACTCACTCATTTATAATTTGTTTCCATTCGTTATTCATTTTTCTTACAGGTCTTCTTAAGAAAACACAAATGATACAGGGGGGAAAAAAAGAGCATGTGGTGTAAAAGAAAATAAATCTGTAGCATAATAGCACCAAAAATGTTATGGCTAAAGAGGGAATAAGGTTTGCAATAAATACCAACATTTCATAGCTCAATAGCAAGGAAATTATTTCAGAAAACTAATGGCTTTTTTTTTTTTCTAGTGTGGGCTCTGCATGAAACTTCAAGCTCTTTTTCCTTACAGACCATCTGTAAAACTGAGCTAATATTGATCTCCAAAGCCAAGCAATGCTTCATTCATCCCTGCTGTAAATGACTGAGGGCCTCCAGGATGTCGTTTCTGCAGTTTGTAAGACATCAGAAAAGAAGTTGTGAAACATTAGCCACAAAATAAATTTTTTAAACCACTGTTTACATCAGCAAGTCACCATCTGCAAAGTCAGTGCAATGAACAAGCCTTCAGGGAAAGAGTGTCAGCTGGACTAACTTAAGGAAAGCAGACATCTTTTCAGGCAACCTCTCAGAAAACAATTCAAACACTGGAGGGAGGTGATGGTTTTAGGAGAAATGCCCGTGGTATTAGGAGGAACAGTGAAAATTTGGAAGAACAATTATCTGCTCTGTTTTCTGTACTGAGAAAAGACCTTCATATTTGCCTGTAAATGATTTACACCATGGAGGAACAGACTCATGGTGAAGAGGGAAATGAGTTGGTCCCACTGCCCTCCTGCTCTAAACTGCTCTTCTCTCCACCTTGAAGTAAGAAGCACAAACATGAAGTGACCTTGTTTAACAGCCAGAGGCCAAGCTGGAGTTCCTTGAAAAAGCAGCTGAATTTTGTACTGGAGGTTCTGGGGTATATCGCGGCTTCACCTTTGCAAGCATCTCTCCATTGCAGTGCCCAGGAACGGGGGAGGGAAATGCACAGCTGGAGTTTGGTCAAACACTCTGCCAGCGCAGGGATGATCCTCATGAATGTGCGTTGTGTTTTTGGGATTGTCTTCTCAAAGAGGCTGCAGTAACTATAAACGCCTAATTTGGGAATTTAGCACTCAGACTCATTGCTGTTTCCCCAAGTCCCTCACGCTCTTCCCCTGCATCATTTCGGCTCTGAGAGCACTGCAGGAGGGTGACAGGTGCAGGTGTGGTTACACCACAGAATCTGACGCCCTGATGCCATCTTCATCTGCCTTGTGTCCACACTCTGGATTCACTCCCCACTATTCTAAACTGAACTGTGAAACTGGACATTTTTGGTTCAGATGCCAACCAAAACACAATGCTACAGCTCTGCTCTAAGGGAAGCTTAGGGAAGATCTAAACAATGACAAAATTGTTTGCTAGTTCTCTGATCAAGATGAGGGATTTCACACACCAACAAATTTGTGGCATTTGAATTTATTTTCCTCACAATGGGTTCACAGTGAAATTACAGCTGTGATGCTGCTTTCCTGGACTGCAAAGTTCTGCTGCTGGTGGCATTTGCTAAGGGACACATCCCAGTGACACCTACCATTGTCATGGCCACAGAGGACATCTCCCATCACCTGGGAAAGACTGATCTGTGATGCAGCCTCACCCCATCCTTGGTGTGGATCATTTCCCAAGAGCATCATCACACCTAATGATGCTATTTTCTGCCTCGCTGTCGCAGACAAGGGCAGGACTGGTTTTTCTGGCCAAAGCAGCGAAACAGAGATTTGCAACTTCATTCTGCCTCCTCCCCTCCCAGCTCACTTGTGAACCAGCTGGCTGGTTGCACCAGCTTTGGCCAGCGGGGTGGAGGTCTCAAAGCTTATTAAGTTCCTGCGTGTTTCGTGAAAACCATTTGAGGACACAGAACCTATTAACTGCCCTGGGCTGCTGCCAGACCTCTGTCCTTAATAGACGCTGGAGAATCCACACCGGGGCTCAGTCTTGCCAGGAGATACGTGGGAGGCCAAGTGTCTTTGACTCCCAACTCACAGAAATGCCTGTTTTCCTTTTCTAATCCCCCTTGCATGTCGTTGGCTGTGTAGCAAGCTGGCACATTAAAGGAAAAGCGAAGACGGAGAGGAGGGGAATTTTCCCATACTATACAGTCTTCCAAGGACACTGCCAATGGTGGTGTGTCTGGAACTCAGTGTTTCCACTGAAACACTTGCTCCAGGAATATTTCAGCATATTTGATTGTTAAGAGATGATTTTACGTGTATGTTTTTGGGTGGCCTGGAAGAAAATGCATCAAAAAAAAAAAAAAAGAAAAAAGAAGGCTTTCATAAGGATGGGCTCAGGATGGGAGTCAATGCCCATCACAACTTTGGTGATAAGTTCCTGTTAACGCTGCATGCAGACAACAGGCAGAACTTCTTACTCACTTGTGCAGCAAATGTATCATCCCAGATTCAGTATAAAAAATGAGGGAATTTACTGAGCGAGACGGTTCAGCCGGGTAAGCAAAGTTAACTGAGACCACAAATAGCTCCTGTTTAACTGTCAGCTCCGAGCTCACTCCAACCCCAATAAATTAAATATTTAAAAGACATCATGCAGCAATTTTTTTTTAATGGAGAAAGCCATTCATCAAGCCACCACTGTGTTTCACAAGCTGTCGAATAGTGCTTACACTGGTTAAAATAATCTTTATATTTCATTAAGCAACCAAATAAGCTGATCCCTTCCCACTGGCTGTATAGATGGTTTTAATTTTCAAAATCTGCAAATGCATCTTTTATGTCTCTGCGTGGCTGGAGGGCCTCAGGAACAGCCACAGCCAGGAGGAGGATGAGGCCAAAGCTTGAACTCCTGCTTTATGGAAAAGTAATGGGCTTGAGCAGCTGTGGATAAGCTGGGAGGGTAACAGGGTCCATCCTGAAAGAAAGCGGATGCCTCATCCTGGTTTTGTGCATCGGAGATCATTGAAGAGTTGGAAGCAGTGGAGGAAGGAGATGGGAGCTGAGGAAAGGTGCAGGAAAATAACTAGTGAGGGAAAAAATGCCCCTGCTGGGAGCCTGTGGGCTGATCCTGCAGTGTTTGCGCAGCACAGGGGGTGATGCTGCCTGGGCTGGCACCTCCTGGGGCTGGTGGTCTCTTTCTGCATGGCCCCTCAGGGCAGCAACAGGGACTCTCTCACCCCCAGCATCACAAGTCTGGCTCTCTCCTGGCTTCCCACATCTCACAGCACCAGGTTGTGAGGTCTCCTCGCCATGCCCTGCGCCAGACCCTGCTGGGGTTCTCACTCCTTCTGTCTTTACAACCCTGGCATTGCTACCTCAGTGCCAAAACCCCTCCTGTGGCTTTTACCTCTCACATATGTTTTGGATATGGAAGACTCATGGATGCCATGCCTATTTTTCTCCCCAAGCCTGCAGAATTCTTAGACTGCAGGGGCTGTGTCCTACCAGGATCCAGCCTCGCAGAGAGGACACGGGATTCCCCTTAGCTTTAACTGCTGCCGTCTATGAGAAATGCAGGTTTCTCCATTCCTGCATTGCTTTGAGGACAGGCAATGTAGGATTCTGCCCATCCCAGACTAATCCAGGGACCCAAATCTGTATTCAGCTGCTGAGGTTCAATCTGATGAAAACAATTTGCACATTTACCAGCCAGAAGAAGGAATCCTGTTATCCCAGAGCAGAGCTGCATTGCTTCAACCAACGTGGCTCCCATCCGTCCCTTCCCAACGCTGGCCTTGGAAACCTCACGTTCCCATGAAGTCACATGGCACAGGCACGGTGCAATTTATTGTGCACTACTTAACGGCGTGGCATACAGGGGAGATCTGACCCTGGGTTTTCATATTCTCAGCTTTGTACAAGGCTTTGGGTTTCCCTATTTAACAGGTAACTAATTTTTATAAGTTTCTATGTAATTCTGTCCTGAGAAAAGATGTGAAGAGAGACCCATGCATTTCCTCGTCAGGTGAAAACTCCTGTTCCTAGAAGCTTGTGTATATGTGGAATTGAAACAGATCTGAGAACAATTTGAAAAAAAATGAGATTTTGAAGTTTTCTCAAAAGTACCTGGCAAGAAAACATCAATATTTTCCCTTCAGGAAAAAAAAACAACCTAACAAATCACCAAAACAAAACCACAGAATTCACCCTGGAGCCTGGAGCTATATTAAGTGTACCCAAGAATTTGAAATAAGGGCCATTTTCTGCTCTCTCTTGTCCCCATTCAATTCCTTTACTCCCCCTATCAAAACATCATCAGGCCGTACTTGGCCTCATCTGCCAGTCACACACGAAGTCTTTAGCAAAATTACAGAAGTGACAAAACTCATTAATGGAGAGATGGATCCACCCCACTGCAGCCTGCAAACTCAAGGGTCCCTTGTGCTGGCCACAGAGCTCTTGTCAATGCTGGGAAATTTCTCTTCATCCCAAGCTGTCCTGAATAAGGGCATCCACAGCAGCTCCCTGTGACAGCACAGTGCCCTGTTTCCTCCAGCACTGCTCTGGAGGAAAGCAGCTTTAAACCAAAACACTGGTTTTGCTCCCCAAATCTAAACTGAGAGGACATGGAGGAATTTTCTTCAATAGCTTATTCTGGCCAGTTTTCCCAGGTAGAAAAAAATGCCTAGGCCAAGACATTTGCTGTTCTCAAGCAAATAATGTCAGGCAGGATGAGGCTGAGGCTGGATGTAGGACTCGCAGCTTTGCAGGGGCTTTGGGCCATTTTCTTTTTCCCCTCCAAAGAGTGAGTCATTCCAAACTCTAAGAAATACTGGGACTAAATTCACTGATCTACACAAGACACTCAGGTGCCATCATGAAGAATGAAGTAATAAAACCTATGAGTCAGAAATACTGAATTATTCCTAGAGGTCTCAAGAAGAGGACACCAGAGTCTACTTTTGACTGGTGCGCACTGTGGGCTGTTTCTTTATCATTTCATCAAAGCTGTTCTCAAAATGGGAGGGTTGGTGGAGGTGGGGAGGGTGTATGATGCCTTTTTAATGTGGGAAATAAGCTGTGTAAAAAAAAAAAAAGGTCAAATCTGGACTTTGGAAAGTCACTTTCAGAAGGGAATTTCAACACTATAGTTCATTGCTCATGAAGAAAGATTCACCACAGATGCATTTAAAGTTTGAAAGAGCTCAGCACAGCCTCAACTGTGTGCCCTGACGAAGGCACAGCCCAAGCACAAGAAAAGGATCAGGTAAAGAAAACCAAGCATGAAGCAGAAATCTGGTGCATTTGATTGGTGTCCAGTGTTCTGCAGGTAACAGAAAAAAATAGGACTAGACCTGTCATGTAAAAGGAAAGTTGTGGTCGTCAGCCTGAGCACCTGCAAAGGTGCTACAAATCACTGCTGGTGCTCATGCAAAGCACAGGAACCTAGCGTTCATTACTAGCAGGGAATAACAGCAAATGGTTTGTGCTGCAACATCCTTTCCCCCTTATTACCACTGCCAAAAAACGTCATTGAAAATAAAATCACAACACAATATCCCCCCTCGCCTCCCCCAGAGCTGTTCTGCGTTATGATTTTACGCTTTAATTCTTTATTCAGAAACACTTCGAATCAGAAAGATAAATAACAAATCTCTGACTCTGTGTAACTCACATTCTAGGAGAACAGGCTCACTCTATAGACTGACATCTGGTTTATATGTACTTGGTGCTAAATGGATTACATACCTGGGGGGTTATGAATAAATGATCCTAGCAAGAGGTTTTCTTCAATCTTTCTCTTTTTTTTAATATATTCCCTAAATCTTTTAGATATATAAAGGCCCAAAATCATGTAAGATAATAACCAACATGTTATAAATCAGTTTTGTTCCTCATGTGAGATTACCGAATGTCTAAGGAAACAATTTCACCTTTGTAGTGGATGAAATATAAATAATTTGAAATACTGCAACACATCACAGTTTCACATTCAAACGTCAAGTCCGAGAGCATGCACCATAAAAACAAGCTTCCGAAAGACTTTCCTTATAACTGAAATAAGGAATTGAGAACAGCTCCCAAAAAAAGACCCAGGACTTAGAACTTCTGATCTTCCTGAAATGTTTTTACACCTGTGTAATTCATTGGATTTAAATGGAGTTAATTTCTTAGTGCCGAGCGAGATCTTAATTAGACAGGCTCTTGTTAAACAAGTCACAAACCACCGAAAGCAAAACCTGACCAATTATGCCAATTCTTGCAGCTTATGCTCAGCTCTTCCTAGTGACCTTGGTGAAAATAAAGAGATCTTTTTCTTAAAACCAGAAGGATTGCTAGCAGCTGAAATTTGGAAATTCTTCGAGCCAGGGATAGCATCACCATTTTTGGGGTAGATCTTGTAAAATAACTGCCTCTTTGAGGCTGTGCTGCTGATGAGCACAGCAATTGTGTTTGTAATGCTCATCTCTTTGTAGTGGAAACAGAATAGGATGTGAGAGGGCTCGTAATTTTTATAAAACAAACCTCAGAGCGCCCTGCTGAGACAAGAAAGTTTTGTTGCAGGACCCTACAAATTCTCGACACCTGGTTGTGAGCGACTGAGGTAACAGTCCCTGGCTGGCAAAGGTGACTCTCATCAGCTGCTGTGATTTTTATTTAAGGCTTTTGTGAAATCATTGTTTCTCACCCAAAAGCCCCGGATAACAGAACCAAGTGATTGATTAGACACTTCCGGGCAAAAGACTTTCCAATGCCTCTGTTTGCAGAGGCATTTTTCAGAGGGCAGGGTTGCTAGGTTCAAAATAAAAGAAAATAAAATAAAAGACGTCCTTGAAGTCTCTGCTTTTGAGTGAGGGATAAGTTTTAGGGCTTGGAGCCCAACAACTTCCAGTGCAGAGCCAGGAGTGGCATCACTAAACATCACGGTGGTGCTAAATCCCTCGCTTGTCATAATTTACACGAGACAATCAGTGCTTACAGATCAAATCAGGACAAACCTCCCTTCTCCCCTTCGGAACAGCACTCAAGCCTCAGTAGAAGCTCTCAGAATTTATATCAAAGTGGAGCATGTTCCTGGGTAAGTAAGGAAACTCTTAATATGAAGACCACTATGATTTCTCATCTCATTCTGCTACCAGATCAGTCAACAACAACAACAAAAAAAATCATGCATTTATGATTTCTTATCATTAACACCACAATGGAAATTGAACCCTACAGCCCAGCTCTGCCAACGTTGCTGGATATGAATATATCACAGGGTTCCGTGGATATGAAATGCAGCTGCAGCCAGGCTGGCACGTTCCTGTGCTACCCACTTGCTTCCCCTCTCCAGACCTTACAGCATCTCTGTCTCTGGGCTGCCCTGAATTCAGAACTTGGAGTAACCTTGAAGCACTCTGCATTCAAACTACTGAATTCACAAACTGCTTGAAGGGTTTATCTTCGGTGTTTGCATGGAAAAAAATCCAAAGTACCTGCTCAGCCCTTTGCCTCACTTCTGTGAAAAAGGCTTTCTCGAGAAGCACCATATTGTTTTCCCTAATGCTTGCAAAGGAAATTTTCCAAACCAGATTTCCCAAACTCTGTCCTTCCCCAGGGTGGCAGGAAGCATGAGGGTGGCTCACTGCTTGCTCTCTGGCCCCAAAACAGCTTTTGCCTGCAGCACATTGGACTGCAGGCACATCGGACTGCAGATTGCCCCCATGAGCAAACTGACCATCTTGAAGGCAGCAATATCCCCTGTCCCTGGAAGATGGAGCAATACCCAGGAGGATTTTACCCATGACAGTCTCATTAAGAAGACAAGGATCTACAGTTCTGCATCAAAATATATTTTTAAAGCCTGTGACCTTTAGTGACGAGGACCTCTGTCTGTCCTGAGCACCACAACCATGACGCTGATCTGACAATCCAGCACTGAGCCCCAACAAGGGAGGTCAAACACTGCAAGAAGCGCACAGATAAGCTTTGTAAAGATTTGCTGAAGCGGTTGAAGATATTCCCAGTTCCTCTCCTGCTGCTCCCACGTGCTGCAAGCCCAGCAGCCAGGCTGGCAGAAGGGAACATGGGCTTGCTCCAGGCCCTCCGGATAATGCCTCAGCCCAGCTGCTGGACTCCATGGGCAGGCACTGGGATGAGGCATGGAGAGAAGGTGACTTCTCCACCCACCACCACTACTCATCAAGTAGAAAGCAAAAAGTTGGAGCTGTAAGTTCTGGGTGTTACACTGGGACCTGTTAGGTACACACAGGAGGAGGGGAGCAGCGTGTCTTTGTGAAATGCAGTGATTTCTGCCACACTGCTGGAGCTCAACCCCGCTGGCACAGAAGGACTTTCCTAGGAATTCTTTCAGCTGGTTACGTGGAAAACTATGAGGTTGTGACGCCAAGTGCAATTCTGCTCGAAGGTGATTTGAAGGAATATAAAGAGCAAGCAAATTTTGAAAGAACAGAAGCTGAGAGCCTGAACTCAGGATGTTTCTGCAAGTTCAGTGAGACCCTGCCACTGCAGATGATCCTTATAGCACTCAAAATAAGTCACAAAACACATGGTGGCAACTGCTTCTGCTCAGACTTAAATCAGCTATAAGGTAAAACAACAATCCTACCTTGGTCAAAAAAGAAAGAAAAAAAAAAAAGTCCTGAAAGGCAGCTCCACAAGCCATGCAATTGTGGGGGCCATCTAATATATTAAAAGAATAAACCAGAAGTTTTTTTTTTCTTTAGGAGTGATAACACCAATTTTCATCCTACCACTAAAAAAGATGCTCGGGCTCAGTGGCTTTTACAAGGAGGGGCTGGGGTGGGGGGGAAGACTTGTGCCACCTTAAAACAGGGCCACGAACTGGAGTCAGTGGCAGCAGTGCCAGGGGCTGGGGAGCACCACGGGCACATGCAAGGCTTCCTTTCCCGTAAGCCTTTGGATCCCTACACCGAATTAAGTGCGGCTGCCAAGGTAAGCAATGTATTTTGGCCACCAGCAGGTGATCCGTGCCTTAAGGGGCTGTGTGCTGTGTAGCAGGCAGAGCTGCTGAAAATCTGCTGGGTTTTGTGGGGAGATGTGGAGACCCTCAGCAGAGGCGCATTCACCCACCTCGGGCTAACACACGCTGAGAGCTCGCAGAGCTGCTCCCTGCTCGGCGCAGCTGGAGACGTCAGGTTTCCACAGCTCCCTTGGGAAGAAAAAGCATTTTCTCCCTGTGGAGATCCATCAGCTCGTCTTCCCCAGTGCAACTGTTACTCTTTCTTTGGAAGATCCTAGTGGAGTTTCCCGGCACCACACTCACACTTTCAGTTTTAGAGCCCCTTTTCTCAAGTCAGTATCTGCTCTGGCCGTACAGAGGCTACAGTTGGTCCTAGGAGAGCTGTGCCAGCTACCCACAGCTCCAGGCTGTACACAGCCATTGCCCTCCCTTTGGAGAACTGCTGGTCCATCCTGCTCCCAGCCTACCCTCAGAGACTCTCTCCTTCCCATGGGCTGTAATTCCACCAGACCTGCTTTAGGAAACAGCAGAAGTCTGATCCAAAACCTAACGAAGGCAAAAGGACCAAAAAAAAAAAAAAAAAAAAAAAAGCGAGAGAGAAATCCATTTCAATAACTTTTAGAGTGAAATAAAGTGGTGGGAAAAGTCCCAGAGCTTGGCTAACCCCGGTGTACCATGAAATAATTCCTTACTATGTGGCTACATTTCCAAATTCTCCACCCTCTTCACAACCAGCATATTCTGATGGAAATTCCCCCGAAGTAGGTTAGTTTATTAGTGGCTGTATAGGATTGGAAAATTTGGGATTTATTAAATTCATGTTCTTCAGCATTTTCCCTACTCCTGTGTTTTTCCAAAAGAAGCAAGGTAGCTATAAACATTCTGTTCAGACACGAGTTGAGAAAAGCAGCACTCAACCTTTTGAAAGGGTTTAAGCCCAACTGACATTCGTCCGTGCCTCAGCAGAAGCATTTTCAACTTGACAAGCTGAATTTTGAGATGCCCCTGAAAAACCACTAGAATCTCAGAAAACATGGACTACTCCTAGCTGAAGAGTTTACCCACAGCATCACCAGTAAAACCCGCAGGTAGCTTTAGCAGAAGAGCTTGGTCCTGGGCCTTCTCTGCAGCACCTTTGTTTTGTCAGAGCTGGTTGTGATAATGACAGAGGAAAAAGAAACCGTTCACTCTGGTTTCTTTACATCTAATTTCCCTCTTTCTCAGCAAAACATTCTTTTAAAGGATAGAGACACTGGGAACAAAACCCACTACAGTCACACCCTTTACAACTATATTGTGCAAAAGTTGCCTGGCCAGCCTGCCCTTCACTCTGATTAGTGGGAAGATCCTCTGACTCCGTTTCTTTCGGCACTAAGGAAACGCAGCATCTGCTCCAGCTCTGTGAAACAGAGCTGTGCCTTCTGATATGGCAGTAAGATCCCTGCAGGAGCCTGCTCATGTGTGTGAGCATGAGGACAGTCTCCCATTTAGACATCAAGGTCTCTTTAAATTAGCAGGAAAAGCTGGAGAGCTGATCTAAACTGGATTTCTGTGTACTGACGGTACAATTTTGGGTGTATTTTTGCATTAGGCATGTTGGCGTAATTTAATACAACCTCTCATCAGCCGTGGGGTAACTTGGAGTTGAAGTCACTCTTACCCTTTCAGGAATTTTGTGCCTGTTACTGTTCTTAGTTAGAACAGAAAAACTGAATTTAGAAACACAATCCAGAAGCCAAAGGGTTGTAGGTCCAAGTCTCTCTGGCTGGGGCAAGCAAGGAAGCAGGATTGACTTGCATCAACTTACTCATGGGTGAAAAGGGAACATGGAAGGGAAAAGCCTGAAGAGTCAGCGAGCCAGTCCTGAGATGTGGTCAAGAGAAACACAGAGCAGAGAGAAACTGCAGATTCTCTCTCTGCCCACCAGTGCATGGCGAGTGCGGGCCAGGGAGGGTGTACAACCTCTCATCCTCAGGGTGAGTCCCATCCTGTTCCCTCTAGGACATGCAGGGCAGAGGAACCGCCTCATCTGCACCAGGGCACCCCGTGGGGCTCAGCCCTTGCCCTTCATCAAGAACACGACCCACGTCCTGTAGGTGGATGAGGAACCCAGCAGGGTCAGTTGCCCACGGCTTGGAGACACAGGGAGGGGAGGTAAAAAAGCAGCAGATATTGCTTGAAAAGCTGGAGAATGTCGGTGCTGAAAGTTACTCCTGCAGACCTCCTTGCTGAGTCCGGGGCAAGCTGGGAAGCGACCAGCCGCTCCCCCAGCCTGAGGAGAGTCCCACCCGACCCAGCTAAGAGCAGATTTCGCTTCTCTTTTGCTTTGTGTTCCGTGCAGAGGTGAGGGAGAGAGAGGGTAAATAAACCCCAAACCCTCCAGCCCTGCCTTTGGGGAAGCGGGAGGCTACTTCAGACAAAACTGTTATCCATTAACATCCAATTATCACTTGGTCCAAGCCATTAATTATAAATCAGCCTCCTAATTGGGATAATTAGCTCTCTGCTACTTAATGTAGTATGACTGATGCGTTTGGAAAGAAGGTAATCAGTCCATTTGTTTAGCGTTAGGCGAACAAATCCAACTCTCATGGTTTAATTTCAGCCACAGCCTTCCCACCGCCTTTCCCCCCCTCGGCCCACCATCAGCATTCAAAGCTCATTGCAGCTCCATTAATTGTTTGGGAATCACGGCGGGGATGGGCACACGCATCTCCGCGGGGCTTTCAGGACAGCAGCCCCCAGCCCGGGGATGCGACTGGACTGGGCACTCCCTCGAGAGGAATTGCTGGGATTTTGGGGAGGGGGTTAATTAGAGGGGACGGGTTTGAACCTGAGTGCGACCTCACAGTTGGGATGGTTCCGGAGGATCGAGGGGCTCCGCGACCTCTCATCCCCCCGTCACCTCAGCCGGGCCTCGCCTCTAGAAACCATTTCGGGGACAGCGGAAAAACTTTCCTTTTTATTTTTTTTCCCCCTCTCCTTTCCCCCACTTCCCCTGGATGTCTCATTAATGCCGGCTGCTCGGCGAGCCGCCGATAGCTGCGGGACATGATTAGATATTTATTACTGTCATTTACATGGAAAACTTGAGCTAACCAAGTGGAACTGGAGGGGGCCGCCGGAGGGGACGGGATGAGGCGGAGCGGGGACATTTCTCTTTACCCGGCGCTGAAAGCGGAGCCGGAATGCGGGACACAGCCGGAGCGCGGCCGGCTGGAGCAGCGGGTGCGGGGACAACCCCGCAAAGCCCCCAGCCAGGGCCGGGGCTGCTGGGCCGAGCCCTCCCAGGCTCTGGAGCTGCGGTGCCACCTCGCTTCGCCCGCGTTTCGTTTCGAAAGGGAGCGGGCAGCGCTCGGTGCGGGAATCCCACCCGCAAACGGGGGATGTTGCCCCCTCCCGCCTTTCTGCTGACGGCCTCGCCGAGGCGACCCTCGGGGACACCAAGGACCTGTCCCGGGATGCGCTGACCCCTTCCCCCCACCAAGAGCCCGAGGTCGCCGCCTGGAAATAAATGGAAGGCATAGCCGGGAAAGCCGCGGCCGCGGGGACCGGATGGCTCCGTATGGGGGGCTTCTTGCCCCGTCTCTCCCCAAATAAAAGGACAGCCACGGCAAGTGTCGCAGCCAAACCCCATCGCCCTAGGGGCAGAAACTTCCCCGAGAGCCTTGCTTTGGACTAGACGACTCTGTGTCCCCCGCAACGCTGCCGGGGAGGTCACCCTCGCCTTTTCCTTGCCCTCTGCAAGGCGGACGGGTCCCGGGTGCCGCGGGCAGCCAGCACCGAGTAAGGACACGGACTTTTTTCCGCTCAAGTGCTGGCCGCGGCGGAGCACAACCCACCCCCCTTCCCTATCTGTTATCCCATGGCCCGAGGGGCGACTCTGGCGGAGATGTATGAGATCTCTTGCGGTAAAAATATGCATGCGGATCCCCATTTGGTTAGCCCCATAATGGAGGTGTAAATAGGTTTCGACTGCGAAGCCCTTAATTTATCAAGAAGGGCTGACAGCGCAAGTCCAGGATTTATACACCCCTTAAAGAGGGAGAGCGTGGAGGGGGGACCGCAAAGACCGGCCTGCCAGCTCCTTACAGACGGGTCCCTGTCCGTTTTGCCGTCTAACCTCGCAACGGGGTGATGTGGGACTGTGATTTGTCCTAGAAAGGCTTCCTGGCGCTGCCGGCATCGCGCCGTCCTTTGCCGTCCCTTCCGCACTCAACTTCCAGCCGCACCAGAAAGAAAAACCAAGCCCGGGGCCATCGCCGGGGTCCCCGGCTCCCAGTCCCGCTCTGGGCGGGTTTCTGCCCTCGGCAGCTCTTCCCAGGCTGCTCAGCTTACTAAAACATCATTATGTAAATAGGGGAAAAGTTGCGCTCTCCTCCCGCGGAGCGCGGCTCAGGGAGGGATGCGCGTCTCTCACCATTCCCTGAGCCGAGTTACAACCCTCGCATCCCCGCCAGCTGCCTAAACCCGCACCGGAGCGGGATGAGAGCTGGAGTCAATAAGGAACGAGGCCCCGACCTGGTAGGGGGAGTCTGCGTTATTATTTTTTTTCGCTATGATTTGAATTTTTTTTTTTTTTGAAGCGTGGTGTACTCCA
>VZRN01001083.1:7203748-7253716 GCA_013397935.1 Dasyornis broadbenti | reverse complement strand
TTTTTTTTTTTTTTGGTATGGGGCATCTTTTGGGGGTTTGAAATGTTCCAGACATTGTCCAGTACTTTGTCCCCGACGCCAACCGCATTCGTGTGAGACCGAAAGGGGATTAACTTGTGAACTTTTAAAAATCAGAACTTAAATGAGAGGCAAATCTAGGCCACAGCTCATTGTGGGAACCGTTTCTTAAGCAATTAAAGCGAGAAGAAATTCCTCGCAGCCTTTTTCCTTAAAGCAGCTTTCTGAAGGATTTAAGGAGGACTAGTGTCCGGTCCATCAAGAAAGATTTAAACTGCACAGTGATATAGAAAATCTCCACTTGCTCTTATTTAAAGGGGCACTATCACCATTTCCATAAGACCCTTGACATTGTTTCTTTAATCTTGTTTATAAACTTAAACAGATTTAAAAAGTTTTTTTTCTCTTCCCTGCCTCCTTTTTTTTTTTTTTTTCATGAATTCATTGAAAATATATTTGATGCAGTATTTGAAAAGAGACCAAAACAGGCTCACAGTTGGCTCACAGTTAAGGATTTTCTGTTACTAAAAAGTCTCAAGCCACAGCTTGTTACATTTCTCCTTTTGCTCTTGGAGGTTTGGAGAAAAGTGAGATTAGTGGGAAGAGGAATTTATATTTTTTTTCCTCTGGGGTCAAGTATGCAATAAAAGTTTCTTTCTCCCCAAATTAAGAGGACACAAAGCACCTTTTCCCCCCAAATCGACTCAAACCTTCATGCAATGTTTGCGGTTTAGCACATTTTCCTTTGGCTGAGGGCGGAATTATATTCTAAGCAGCCTCCTGCAATGTCAGGTTTCTTTCTTTTATTCCCTCCTTTCTCTTTCTTTGCCCCACTAGTGCTCCCTCCTTAAGTCCTGGCTATTGGGGCTGATTCCTCCCCATATTTAGAGGTCAGCCAGTATTTCTTAGAGTTTTTCCAATTTGAGCTCCTTGACAAGGTTTTCTGCGCTGCATTCAAAAAAATACCTGCTAACCTTATTCCTGCAAAACCAGTTGTTCCCCCTTAAGTCTTAAAAAGAAGGAGAAAAAAAAAAAAAAAAAAGAAAGGAAGTGAACACCTTGGAGTCACCAAAGCTTTTGGTGCTTATAGCTAATTAATAGCCCTAATGATATTTTTCCAAGTCCATGAATACATTATGTTTGCAATCCAAAAAGCGTTAGCCCCATTCAAGGGTACTTCAACATCTGCTCATTTAAGGGCAATTAATCATTTTGATATATGGTTTAAAATTGACTGCTTCCAAGGGACTTTTTTTTTTTGACAAGAATAACAAAGCAATTTGCCAGGAGCCATCTTCTGGACATGTTATTAGCAGAGCCTTCATCTTAAAGAGGGTTTTAAAAAAAAAATCCTCAGATTTAGGTACCTGCTTTAAAGGGAACCCAACACCTTCTCTCTCCTGCTTGCTTTCTTACAGTTTCTCCAATTCTTCATTCCTCTGACAAGAGTTAGAGAACACTTCCATCTAGACCTGAAGTTAGACCTTCACTGCAGAGGCATGTGAGTTTATAATTTTACTCCTCGAGGAGAATGTGAGCTGAATATTACAAAACACAGAGCAAGCTCAGCTCCCCCTCCCATTTCTCCTCTTGCTTAATTGTGATAATAACTAGTTTTATGTTTTTGAGTACAAAATGCTTCATATTTCCTCATTGGTCTCAACCTTCTCTCAAATGTAGCTGAGGAATTTTTTGTTGGGTTTTTTTTTTTTTTTTGCTGTTAACTGCAATTTGTAACTGTAATAAGCCCTTCCTTAGTTTAGCCTATTTTTCAAAAAATACCTGTAAGGAATCAAATCTACCAAGAGCATTAGGTGAAAACAGCCAAAAAGATCAATTTTTTCAGCCTGTGGTTCCTGGTAAAAGTGTTAGCTGAGAGAATGTAAAGGGGAAGTCTCTCCCGTGCAGGGAATTTAAAGTATAGTTATGACAGGCAGATCTACTTATTTATTTATTCAGTGAATCCCAGCTGTGTTCAGAGGCTCCTGCCAAACAGGGGGCCCTTTCCAGCCCAGGAGCTGCAGATGAAGGAGGGCATCCAGGGCAAAAGAGATAAGCAGGAAAGGTGATGAGAAAAGGCAAATAAATAGAGGAGCAATGTGCCCAGCAGAGGCACAGTCGGGAGGAGAGGCCTCCCTCGGCCAAGTCCCTGCCCTCCTGAGGGAAATGGATTTCAGGGTCCATCTTCCCTTGGGGACACTCCACTTCTGGACTGCTCTGTCACAAAGGCACAGGTGTTTCTCTTCCTGTCTTTTCACAGGCTGCCTAGAAAGAACCAGCAAAATCAAAATTTTGCAATAATATCTCAGAAGGGTTCCTGTTTAATTTAAAATGTTATTTATTTTATTTTCTGGCGTGATGCACCAAAAATTCCCTTTGTGGTAACACCTGGGTTGGATTCAGAGCCCTTTATCTGTGGCTTTATTCTGGTCCGGGGCCATCCAGTGCCCAAGCTACTCCTTATCCTCATGCAATTTTTACCCATCAGTCTATAGCCACTGAAATGTCATTATTTGATTCAAAAAGGTTTTGTAAGTGAGTGGAGGTGGTTTAAAGAAAGTGCCCCTTACAGAAGATTTGGGTTTTCATCAGCAAATTGAAGGCACCCTCCAAGTAAGTAAACCTGGGGAAAAAAAAAATCCAACTAGGGAAGAAATGTGGGTGATTCTGGGTTGATCCTGCTGCTGTGGTGTGTTGCAGTTGTAGTCTGGGTATGAAACATCTCTTCTTCTTTGAGGATGGAGTGCTGGGGGCAGATGATAGCACCCAGGTCATGTGGGGACATTGCGTGGGTGGGAGGTTGGTCCATCAGCCACCACCTGGCCAAAAAGACCTGGTAGCTCCTTGGTTTTGAGATCGTCTGAGAAAAATGTTCTTCCTGCCCAGTGAGGTGGGAGAAATGACAGCTTAATGTTATTGCAGACCCTTCACCTTCATATTTTTTTAAATATATATTTAGCTGTATTTTATAGACAAAAGGCACTGAAACATCTGAAAACATGCCACTTTTCAGTCAGTCCCATAGCTCACAGACATCCTTTATGGCTCGGGTCTGCCTGGAATTTTAATATTCTCCCCACTCATGGCATGCAGGGTGGGATGCTGCCTCTCCTCTGGCAGGTATTTCCTTGCCAGAAAAGCCTTTCCTTGCTTGTTTGAGAGGTGAAGAGCTCTCCACGTGGCCACTGCACTCTGGTTTGTTATTCAAACCCTGATGGGACTCAGAAAAAAATATGAATGTGGAGGAAGGCCGTGATAGGGATGTTACAGATCCTGGAGCTGGTTCTCCAGCTTCTGCAGTGCTCGAAATGTTATCCAAGCAGAACTGAAACTCCAGAAAGTTGCTTGAATTCAGGCCCTCCCCATGGGCTTGGCATGGAGAGACTGCATTTTCTAGCTTGAGACCCTTCCCACATGAGTAGCAAAGGTGGTTAAGTAGCAAATCAGTCTCTGCTTGGCTTCCCTTCACAGCACCCCATAATTTGGGCAGCTGTCAGCAGCTGGGGATGGGGGGTTTGTGTGTTTTTAAGAGCACAAAGTAAATCCATGAGAGGACTTGCTTTCTCTGGGAACATGGTGCGCCCACCTGCGTGGGCACAAGTCGAGTAACAAGTTTGGGGCAAAGAAGGTGTTTCTGACCCTGGTTTTTCTGCACCCTTAAGCCCCTGCTGTATCAGCCCCTCTGTTCTGTTAGCTGAGGTCCAGCTCTGCGCTGTGGCATGCTCTGAATCCAACAGCACTGTCTGCTGTGCTTTATCCTCCAGAGAGCTGCTTCTCCTTGTCCTCAGGAGAGACATTGCTCTTGCAGCTTGATTGCATCCAAGTGTGCACTCAGGCTGGATTTATACTGAGAGCTGGGTTATCCCAAATTCACATCACTGAAACCAAAGGAGAGCTTTTCCATTGGGACCAAGGATTGGTCCCTCACCAGCAGGTCAGACCTGGAGCTGGATCTCGCTAACCAGCTTTCCAGAAAGAAGCCCAAATGCCGATCACTTGGACACTAGTGCACGCTCTGCCTGTCCTGGCAGTGAGGCTGGATGCAGTTCAGCTCTGTTTTGCTGGTGTAAACCCCAAGTAATTTATTCAAAAGCGATGATATTTATCTAGATTTACATCATTTAGCACTAAGTTCGGTCCTTCGGTAACGGATGCTCAAATGCATGACTGCATTTATTTTGTACCTGCCTCTGAGCAAAATGACAGATACGTTTCCTGGGGGATAAAATCCATCTCCCAGGCACACAGCCAGGCTGGCTGTGTTTTCTGCAGCAGGAATTTCAAGGACATAAGAGGACTGGGGAAAGGAACTTTTCCTCCTTGATCAGGAGCATGGCCCAGTAGCTACCTCCACCAGCACTTGTGCACCAGGGGCTGCAGCCCTTGTGCCGGGTTGTTGGAGCTGCTGGAGGAAGGATTCCAACCCAGTTTCCTGGCACCGGTCCCCATTTTGGGGATGTGTTGTTGGCTGCAGGCACCAGCCAAGGCCGTGCCCTCTCCTGTGCCACCCCACCTCGGTGGGTTCCTCTGAGGGGGTGACAGAGGAGGGGAAAGGAAAATGAGCCCTGCTTGGTTTTGTGTAACACATGACATGAAATATGTTAGGTAAACACCTTATTAGAAATGATTTGTCATCCCTCTGCCTCTCTCAGCTGCATGTAACTCTATCTCCAGACTATTATAGTATCAAATATATTTTACAAGAGTTTTACCTACAGGTGACTTGCTCTTTATTACTGGATGTAGGCAAAATCAATACTTTAGTAACTAGAAGATCATTTATTTTGCTTTTTGAAACATTTTTCAACAGTGGGAGAGCAGCTAAAGCCTGCGAAGCTATGATTAAGAACCCCAAACTCTACCTTTCTTTCCTTCTCTGCCGCCTAACCCATTTATTGACTTAAATAGGTAATTTCCAAACCCAGAACATCATCCAGAACAGCCACTGCTGGTGCATGGTTTTCTTTTCTTTCTTTTTTTTTTTCTCCCCCCCATTGCAGACAGATAATTCTTTAAACTTGGATAATTTCAAGGGGGAATCAACTTAATATAAATGTACCTGTCACTGGTTGAAATAGAAGCAGATTCTGGCCTTTCAATAAGGCCACTTCTGCAGTCCCACACTGGGGAAAAATCAAAAATTGCTCGGAACTGATAATGCATTCCTCCAGCTCCACAGCCCTGATGGAGTTCAGTCAGGCCAAATACCCTGGCTGCTTTCATGTGTTTATTTTACCTTCTGATTTGTTTTGAAGGTCATATGATGCAAAGATGCTGTAGAGGAAATGTGTGTTGTTTAAGGAGGTTTGTCCCTGAGTCACAGTGCTCTGCTGCTGCCAAGTGCCCCACAAGGAAAAGAAAATGCTGCTGGGCTGCTGCAGGGGAGAGAGGGGCTTTTGCCTCTTCTCCCCAGCCACCAAGCTTTGTTATCCTTCGTCTTTGTGGCTCCTCTTGCAGCTGACAGAGCACTTAATCAATAAAGAAATAATCTCAGGCTGAAATGTTCACGTCTTCCCATGCTTGGGAGGATGGACTCGGAGGGAAGGAGTGACATTGCTCTATCCATGGAGGTGATGACTGCTTGGATAAAAACTCAGACTTTAGATGTACAAGAAACAGTTGAACATCTGCACTCCACATCAGCCTGGGCTTTCATCCACCTTCCCGTGAGCCAAGGAGAAGGCCATTCCCCCAGGCACAAGTGGGGAGGAGCAGCCAGGCACTATCAAGAATGACGAGGAAAACCTTTCCTCCAGAGAACTGTCTCTCCAAGTACTGTTCACCCACCCTGGAATGCATTTCCCACCCATCCCACCACCTCTGGCCACTCTGCAAACTGTTGGTCCAGACAAGACCTTGTCATGTGGTCACTTTGGTGTCAGCCAGCCCACCCAGGGTCCTGCTCCCATCTCATTCTCCCTTCCAGCAGCAGCAGCAGGACTTTTCTTATGACAAAGCAAAGGGAAAAGCGAAATAGAACAGATTTTTGCTCATCATCCCTTTCGTTTTAACAAAACTTCTCAAGCAGCCATTTGGTATCAAATGAGCAAAGGTGTTTGCTTTAAAAAGTACATATGCACATATTTATGTACACATGTTCAAATACATGCACAAGTGTACAATCTACAGTCTTTAGACTATAATATTTATCATCTGGAATGTCTGTAGATAAAGTCAAACACCTTCTGAATCACTTAATTTACCAGAAAAATCTGATATAATGGTCTGCTCCTAATGAGGGATTTTTACGGTTTCTTTTTAATGGGTATTGTCTCTTTTACTAAGATGTAATTTCCTGTTTTGGAGGGAAAAGCTTGATTCCCTCACTCCATTTAAGCAAGGATATTTCTTTTTTTCATTCTGGCACAGCTGCACAGGGTCACACACGCTGGGGTTTGGAGGATGAGGATCCTCTAGACCCTGTAGCCCAATGTGGCATTACATCTGTAGTCTCACAGCTCTGCTACACGTGCTGTGGGTATCAAGGCATGATCCCATGTGCCCCAAAATAAAGAAAGAGCAGGGGGCATATATAAATTGCCATAGGATAGGAGTAAGTTGTCATGCAGGAATTTTGCTGGATTTGAGCTGGGTTTTATTTTTTTCTTGCTCCTCATACCTTCTTTTGAAATGATCTTGTAGTGCAGGAGGGGTTGGCAAGTGCAACACCCCTTTGTATTTTGATTTGGGTTGGGGTAAATCTCCCATACGTGTAAAACCTTCGGGGTTTGGACGTTCTCTGTCTCCTGCCAAAAACCCCAACAGTCTCTTTCCTAATGCTTGGAAATCCTGTTGGCAGGAAAAACGAAGAACTATCACCACTTGGTGCCTGGTCTTGATTTATTTCTATTTTACTTACAGCTTTCTTGCAAGGATATCGTTACATGAGGCTTTTCCAGTTTATTCTGCTTCCTACCAGAGTCATGGCAGATGACCTGGGTCTGGCTGATGGGGACATCTCACTAGCACATGTTAAGATTTAAGCATCTCCCAAAGGTGGGAAGGCTGAGGATCACCATTCCCTCACACAGCTGGCTGGTGTTCGAATAAATGAGATTCCCTCATCTCCCAGCGCTGGGCTCCGGCGTGTCTGGAGCAGTGCTGTGGCTTCTTTTCATCAGGTTTGGCTGATGATGGTCCAAGTTTCACTCACGAGAAACGCTGCCCAAGACCCGGTGAGGCCTTGCCTTCCCCTCACTTTTCTCTTGCCAGCCCCAGCTGAATTTTGCTCATTTTGGAGGAGAGTCCGTGGCAGGAGCCTGGGAGGTGGCGGCTCAGGCGGCCTCACCCCCTCCGCTCCACCGTTCCCACTCCAGGTCTGGCCATCTCGCATTCACAACGTGTCCAGCAAAGTTTGTGTCAGGGGGTTTAAACTTTAGATTTGTGTGACCAAGGAATTCCCAATTCTGTTGCATGTGTTCCCCTGTCTCTCCCTCTCCCCCCGTCTTTCTCTTGGCTGTGAAACAGCACAAGGAGACTCTTTGTATGCTCCTAATCCTGAAGCAACACAGCTTTAGCAACATCCAGGGATAAAAGCACCATCAAACCACAACTTTATGGGGGCAAATCTCCTCTAATCCCTCGCTTTAGCTAAACAAAGCTTCTTGCCCTAATCCGCTATCGCTTTAAAAAAAAAAAAAAGGCTCAGATTTTGTTTTTAGTAAGAAGATGATCCAAAGGACTAATTTTAAGAGAGACTAACCAACTCTGACAGCTTTTAAAATAGACGACAAGAAAATAGATGCAAACTTTCCTCTCAATTCAAGGGTTTTCAGGCTATGCAATAAGAAAAATATCCAGGGTTTAACTGCTTTCCTTTAAGCTCACTTTTATTGTATTAAATGCTCTGACCAACTCAGATTCAAATCACCAGGCCTAAATGCCATTTGATCTTTAAAGAGAGAGTTAAAAAGTGTGCATATTATTCCCAGGAAGGCCGTCCAAGGAAAATCAATTATCATAAACAAGGATTATATTACACACACGGTCAATATGGAAAAACAAACACGATGCTGATAATGAGCCGTGGAAGTGGCTCACATCTGAAGCCACTTTGACTGCATTAAAGTTGGTTCTTTATTAATTTCAGGATGGGTGTGTGTAAGTATGGTAGTGAGGAGAAATCAAGCTCTTAAACAGCCAGGCCAAGCTTTCACTCCAAACATGAACCAAATGTTGAATTTTTCTTCCTTTTAAGAAATTTTTTTCCTGGTGGGACGTAGAAGCGTTACAGTTTGACTTGGGGGCTTAGCGTGAGCGTGCGGCTTAGCGCTGCTTGGCTTCAGATGTGGGAAAATGCTGGGCTTGGAGGAATCACGGGCACCCACCGTGGCTCCATGGGGACCCTGCTGGTCTGAGCCTCTGCAGTGAGCAGGTGCCTGTCTCACACCCATCGTGTTCCCTGGGTGTTGCAGGAAACCAGTTAAATCCATTGGTTTCTTCCTCTGCTTTAAGTCTCAGCACTTGATAGAACGAGGAATTTTCATTATCCATCAGCATCTAGTCTGACACTCAGCAATCTGCCTGCAGGGTGAGGAGGATGAAGCATCATCAAGTTGTTACAGCATCATGGTTCCATCCATACCCATGCTTTGCTCCTAGGGAGCAAGAAAAACCTGAACCCATGTTTTTCCATCATGTTTGATACAGCCTGGCCACCTTGCTGATGTGAGGAGGGGACATTAGCACGTCTCTGTTCTCACAGCACACCTGGGTGGGAAGGGAGGCAGGGATGGGGTTGCCCACCCATCTACTGCTGTGACCTTGCTCCTAAGTGGGGATGGGACCTTTCCTCATCACAGATCCTTCCTTCAGGCTGGCTGGGGAGCAGCAAAAAAACCCAAAAATAGCATTTCTGTCCCCAGGGGAATTCCAGCGCTTTAAAATGTGCTTTGGTGCAAATACCACTGGGAAGTCAAAATTATCTGTGGGTGATTTTGGCCTTCTGATGTCAAAGGACATGAGCAAACACCGAATACAGCATGAACATGGTATTAAATAAAATTGAAGTTGAGGGAATATTTTGACACAGCGTAAATGTAGAAGCTAAATGAAGTGAGGGAACTCCACCCTGTGTGGAAACTTGCTGAAATGAAGCAGTTTTGATGCTCAGTGTGCTGAGAAGGTCTGGGCAGATTCTTTGGATGTTCTCCCATTATGAAAGGCAGTCGAGCATGACATCTTTTTGCCACGTGTTGTCGGATTCCAGTCAGATGGGGAACAGTTCTGCCCGAGTTGTTGGGAACATTCCCCATGGATTCAGCTCGCGGGGGAGCCCCAAACCCCTTTTTGCTGCTGATCAGCCCAGCCAGCACCAATGGCCATGGATCCTGTTTGAGGAAAGCCACTGATGATCTCCCAGATGTTCCATCTGGTCCCCCGTGCTGGCGCTGCACCCGCTGGCTGCACTTGACTCCCTGTGCAGCTGTGACAGAAGCGTGTTTCCCCGAGGCCCTCGGCTGCCTGGGAGCTTTGTCCTCGACCAGAGAGACGTGTATAATCTTTGGCTAAGCTCCCCCAGGACCCCCAGCCACTCTCTGCTCAGCCACACTGAAAGGGCCCTTTTGAAGTCCGCCCAGCCTTGCGGGGTGTGTTTGCCCGTGGACGGCGGATGAAACCAGCAAACACCATTTCTGGGCAGAAATCTCCAAAGTCCATATCCTTTCAGACTTAAAGTTTCCCTTTCTCATTGACCTGTGCCCAGAAGTGACTCCTGATTTGAATAGCAAATAGTAGCTGTCTTTCCCTCCACAGCTAAGCTGTTTTCTTCCTCCCAAAGCAAGGTGGGAGCTTTTCACTCCCCTCTTTAGAGCAGCCGAGGTGAAGGAGAGGCAGCAGAGTCAAGCAAAGAGCATTTGATGGACCTGTTTTCCCCTCTGCAGCAGTGGTTTCCCACCAGGTAATCAGGATCCTGCGGAATCCCCACAGGGCTGGAATTTTTTTGGAAGCAGCCTTTGGTTTGGCCAGCATGGGACTGCACTGCTCAGTGACAGATTGATTTTATAGTACCTCGTGTCACCTGCTGATCTGTTGTGTATTCAGCACCAGACATGGAATAGGGATACCCCAGGGGAGGAGGATGATCAACAGGAAACTTTAACACTTCAAACCTCAGAACACAGCCAGAGTAAAAAGACACCCCCAACCCTGTCCCAGCCCCACGCTGCAGAGCAGGAATGAGCCAGTGGGTTGGGTCTTGTAGCCCACAGTCAGGCCCAGGAGATCAAATGTCAGGTAGGACCAAGCTTTTGAAAGGCACTAACTGGAATTTTTTCCCCCCAATATGCTTCTCCTCCCTGCTGGCCTTCGGAAAAACTGTGACTTTCCCAGGCCCTGGAGGATGCAGCCCTGAGGCTGAGGCCTTCCCAAAACAGCCACGGAAAGCTGACAGGTAAAGGGGGCTCAAAAGAGCTCGACTGAGAGTCGTGGAGGTAATGGGACGTTTTCTGTCCCTCTGATGGAGCAGCCTGGGAGAGTTTCCACAGGTCACTGGCACTTTGCCTTTTCAGTGCTCTTCCACTGGAGCAGCACAATGGGGAAAGCGCCTTCATTTGCTTTTGTGCTAATGAAGTCAAACAAGCATCAGGGAATTTGCACTGGGGCTCTGTCTTAGGGGTTTGATCTGTATTTAAAAAAAATTTTAAAAAAAGACAGTTCTTTGGGTAAAGCTTATCCCAAAAAGCATCTGGTAGGCTGAGGGCATCTCCTTTGTTTTCAGAAGTTGGATAGTAAGGGGGGGGAGGATATTTTTTTCCCTAGATTTAGATTTGAATCTATATTTTTTCTCTGTTCAAGGGGGAAGTGATGGGATGTGGGAATACCCAGTTTGAGCTCAGTGCTGGTAATCAATCTGTTCATTGAAAAGAAAGTTGCAAAAGCCTACAGCCTGGTGAGCAAACCCATTTGTTCTCCATCCTTAAATCTCCAGGTCCAGGAGTCATGTGACAGTGCTAGACTCTCCACTTCGACTTTTAATCAAGCTGCAGGAAGGGACCTATGTATCATTTCAAAAGTCCGAAAGCTAGAAAGGAAATGTGTGATGTTATGCTTTATTTTTCTTTCTTATGTCTTGACTTTAAAGTCCAAGTTATAGACAAAGGCACTGAACGACCTGGTAGGAGGCTTAATGAAATATTCAGCATGATGAACTATTTTGTAAGATTGTAAAATCCTCTTCTTTGTTGTCTAGATGAACTCATCTGAAATCTTTAGAGTTCACTGTATCGCTACTACTGGGATGTCACTTCTACTTTTCACCCTAAAAAAATTGACTGGGAGCTGCCTTTCAGCTCCAGGTTTTGAGTCTGAAGCCTGGAGCATTCAGCTCTCTCCTTCAGCCTTTTCTACTTTCTATTGCTTTTCATAACATTGGATGTGAATAGCTCATAAAACCCCCTGCAAACAGCAAGCAAGCAGCAAACCCAAACATGTCCCCATTGCAGCAAATGCTGGAAGAAATAAATTCAGCTGAAAAATCCCTGTCTTGGTTTTTTGTTATATTTCTTTCTCTTGGATAAGGCAAAAGAAGGGGGAAAAATTAAAATCCCTTGGTTGCAAAAATGCCTTCAGTCAAGTTCTCTCTCTTACTGACAGCTCAGTTCCAGCTACAGAAGTCTTAATGATATTTTGGCCATAATGCCGAGAGAAGCAAGAAAGCCCCTTCAGACACCGGGAGCTTTCACCCGAGTGGAGCAGTAAGCAGACAGCTGAAATGTATCTTTGAACTCAGGCAGGCAGAACTAGTTTCTTGTGGTGTCCCTCCTCCTGCCCACATCCGTCTCTCCACAGTGGCACAGCGGGTGCTGGTGCCGCGTGTGCCAGCTCGGGGCTGTCCCCACAGCGTGGGCAGGGCTGGAGGACTTGGTGCCACCAGGTGCTGCTCTATCTGAGGGATCTGCTTCATCTGGCCTGGAGGTTCTGGTAGGACACAGTGGGTGTTGCCTTTGGCCTTCTTTTAATTGTGTGGGCTGTGCAGGTGTCCCATGGCTGTAAATCTCACTCTGGTCACCAGAAAAAAGTGTTTCCAAAGGTTCCCATGGAAGGAAAGCAGCTGGACTTCTCCTGGCCAGCAGCTGATCACCAATACCTGTCTCACTGGACTGTGGCACCTTGTGGGCTTGAACACTGCTTTGTATTAAATTGAGGATGAGCTAGGGGAGAGGCAGCTTTCTCTCCTCATAAGTGTGGGTCTTCCAGGGCCTCCAGCTCTCCACTGGTCCAGGTGGACTTAGGGTGGATATTAGGAAAATGTTCTTCACCCAGAAGGTGGGTGGGCACTGGAACAGAGAAATGGTCACAACCCCAGTCCTGACAGAGTTCAAGAAGCGTCTGGACAATGCTCTGGGCCACATGGTGTGATTCTTGGGGATGGTCCTGTGCAGCCCAGGAGTCGGTCTCGATGACGCTTGTGGGTCCCTTCCCACCCAGGATATTCTGGGATTCTGTGATCTCCTGCCCCAGAGCTTGGGCCAACTGCTCTAAGCCCTCAGTGGCTGTGTCTGGCAAATGACACTGATCTCACACCCCTGATTTTGGACCTATACTCCTTTTTTTCTGCTGCTGACACCAAACGTGCAGGCTGTTTCTCAGGGTGACCCTGTCCTCGGAGCAGCTCCAAGGTACTATGGTATTGTCTTCATGGATGTCCAGCCTGTGGGGACAAAGGGCATCACTGTGCAGACTGTGATCCCTCCCTGTGCCTCTGCCTTAAGAGGCTCTCAGAGATGTCCCCTCCCCTGTTTCCCCCTTCCTTGTGTCTTGCCCAGGACTGAAGGCAATCCCAAGCCATCTGGTAAAGGTGTTTACAAGTGACATCTCGGTGCTCCCTGACACCAGCCCTGATGCTGCTGGGCACTGTCTCACCCCTGCTGGGTTTGGCAGGGAGCTGGGGTGCTCAGTTAAGACCCCAGCCACAGAAGGGAAGCCCCAGGCTGAAGAGGAGAGTGCTGTACTTGCAAGGCTTTGGGTGCTCACTGAAAGTAATTTTCAAAAATGATCTTTTACCCCTTAATCAAAGTCTTTATCCATATGTTTTAGTTGCCCCTAAGCCCCAGCTGGAACCATTTGCAGATCTCTCTCGGCTATTGGCTGATCCTAAGTAATAAGCACTAATGTTTGAGCTTCAAAATCACTTGCAAAGTTGCAGTCTGGTAAAGCCATCTGGTTGAAATCTGCCAGTATTTATTATCCACTGGACGTTTCTCTTCCAGCTCTGATGCTGCCTTTCATTTTCATGGAAAGCTGATCATATTAAACTAATTACAGGGAATAGCTGATGACAAGTTGCTCTTTAATCTGCTATCTATTTTTTGGATCAGAATTAAGGTCATTCTCCAAGGCCTCGATTTTGGAAACTCCCTGGCAGCAGTTGTTAGCTGGGTTAAAATATTTACAAATCTGTATATCTTCGGTTGCTTCCGTTAGGAATGAGTAAGCAGGGATTTGTTAGTGGGGCTGAAATTCACCATTGTTTTAGAGGTACTAAGTATTGTTCCCATGTACTGCTTACACCACGTGGGGTGGATAAGAGGGACTTTCACACATTCAAGCTTGCCAAGTCAATTTTTCTTAGGCAATGCAAGGTTGTCTTTAAATCAACATCATTTGTTTCCCATCCCTACACTTGGACATACCAAAATAATGCCAGTCTGGTCTGAAAATTCTTTTTCACTGCCAGGCTGTGAACTGAGTACAGCCTCTGTGCAGGCTGGTCCCTGCCTGTCCTTACAGGTACCTGCAGGTAGATGGGGCAGCCTGTGGGGCCAAGGGGGCCAGTTCAGGGCACCTCCTGGACAGGAGGTTTGTGACCTTGCAGGGAATGGCAGAATGGATTGGAAAGAGCCACCGAGACCTGTGGATGACTTTGGCTCTGCCTCCCCGGTCTGCTTGCTGGTGAGTTGTGTGTGGTCTGCCTGCCTTAGTTTCCTTGGAGTTAAAGTCAATCCCTTGTGGGGAGGGAAATCTAGGCGTTCAGAATCCATTTTCTTTGGGTAACGCTTTTTTAAAGTTAATTATCTATGCCCAAAGCTTGGAGGACGTAGGTCTGTCCCTTTCCACTGCCTTTAACAATCTAATGTTGCTGCATCTGCTCACAGTCTGCTGTGAGACCTGGATAGCAGCTTCTCTGCCATGGCACTTCAGCTTCTCACCTGCCTTTTTCCTCCCATGTGGATTTACAGGAGAGGAAGGTTTTGGTTCCTCATGTTTACACAGCCTGGCGAGGACACAGCTTTCCAATTACCTCCATACTTTACAAATTACTTTCCTGTAATACGATGTAATGTATAGCTCGAGCTTGTTGCCAGGTCCGCAGGATGTAACTCGGTATGACTGCCTCCATCCATGCAAACAGGAGCAACTGGAGTCCTTCCCCCAGGGCTTACTCAAATACACTATATTTAATAAGAGTTAATCCCTTTAACACAGTTGCTGGCCTTGCCTTTTAAAATTGGATTAAGACTGATGCACTATAGAGAGTTTTTAATGCCAATGAACCCGACCTGTTCTAGAAAATGGAAGTTGTAAACATGGTACGTATGCTAAGATCAGTCTAACCTTAGGAATTGGCCTTGGGAAGAGCTGCACAAAGGCCTTTTTTACACCTTTAGAACGGCAGGACCTGAAGGCAAATCTGCAGATGGATGAGCAAGGCTGTGAGGAGTTCAGCTGATTGTCTGTTGCTCTCTCAGAGGCACAATTAAATGGCAGCAAGGCAGAGAAAACACTTCCAGTGCAAGTGTCCTGAGGAGGAAAAGCACCAGGATTAGGAAACTGGAGAAGCCAAGCCCAAGAGGTGACCTTAAAACTGATTAAAACTGGTGCAGATCCGAATTATTGCTGGATTGGAAACGTGAAACAAATACAGTGTGTGTGTCTGTGGTGATTGGCAGGGGTTGTGACATCTGTGGGTTAAAAAGAGCTGTAGAAGAAACAGTTCTCATTCTCCTAGAAATGCCTCTGAGAAAAAGATCCTAAGCCACATGCTTTTGAGTTAATTTTCTGAAAAGCTGAGATATCCTTTTCTCCCATATTTGGGGACAAAGTATTTTACCTATAAATTTTAAATGTAGATTATGGATCCGTATTTGAGCTTGAAGGGAGTAATAAGGGGCTAAGAAATAATGGACAACCTGGACTGCACGACACAGTCAGGACTCCTGGATGGGGCTGGGCTCCTGGTCCTGAGCAAGGCTGTACCCATGGGCAGCCAGGGCTGCTTTAATTTATTTCCTCCATGCCTTTCATGCTTTTTCTAATATCTTTCACTTTCTGAAGCAGCAAGGGGAAAGAGGTGTCTGCTTAGCCTCCTCTGTTTTGCCCCATCATTTGTGATATAAAGCCATAAAATTAAACCCAGGATATCTCTAGGATTGGCCTAGGATAGGCATTGGCAATCTCAGATCCCTTCCCCTAAATGGAAGGGGCAGTTCACTGACACATGCAACTGCCAGACTGTAGTGGTATTTGGATGGGAAGGGGGGAAAAAAAAAAAAAAGGAATAAACAGACCTGGGGAACTCCAGTTTTGACATAAAAAACAACGTGATGGATAGTCCACAGTGACCACTGGCTCCAGTGGCTGGAGGACAAGAGAAAAAAAAAAAAAAAAGCAAGCAAGAAAAAAAGCCAGGACAAGCAATCTGCAACCAGCCTAGGAAGATTACTGCCATAAAAGCAATGCTGGAAGGGGCTAGTTATCAAGTGGAAAACAAGAAAGTACAACTCGCTCCCCAGTCACCAGATTTAGGGGACTCTGGTTGGAAGGTTCATACTCTGGTGGGCCATTAGAGCAGAAACAGAAATGGATGCAGTAATCCAGAACATATTGAGTCTCTAGGTTGCCATGAAATATAATGCAGGGAGAAATGAATTATTTTCCAAGGGAAGCTGTAGAAAGCACATATATAGACTTTTTTTTATTGGGACTGTGTTATCAACAGTCTCTCTTAATAGTCGAAAACAGCTTCTTATGTTTTTTATAGAGTTTTAAAGATCCCTCTGGACACGTCTGGAGGGGCTGGATGGGGGGACCTTCAGGAGGAGGGAGCAGGGGAAGAGGAGAAGGGAGGGAAGTGCTGTAAGAGTGAGCACGGTGCTGATTTCCCTGTGCTGTCTCAGCATTTGGGTGCGGTGCTGTGTTATGTTAATTGTGCCTCATTCCTTGTACAGAAACAATGACACACATCAATGCTGTTCCATGTGGAGCCATGCTGGCTTGGATGTTTTCCTTCGCAAGAGGGTGAGCCAACACTTCTCAAAAAAATAGAGGTAAAAAAATGTGACTTAATGCTGTTTCCATCCACCCTGGAGCGTCCACAGGGGACGGTAGAAACGCAGCTGGAGGAGCCCAAGGAGAATTAAGCTGCTCCTGGTTTTGGAGGCTCAGGATCACCTACTTGTTCTCCTAAGCCCACATTTAAAGAATGAAGGAATCTTGTGAAATCCCTCTCAGGACATTGATGGGACTCCAAATGTTTGGACTGAAAATATTAAGGCAGATCTAAGAGGTTTTGATGGTTTTTTCCATGCATGAAGAGCAGTTTTATACTTTAACACCTGTATCCACTTGTAATATGAACTTCTGGTGAAAGAGCTGCTGCTGGTGACATGAAGTTGTCACAAAATGAATCTTGAGATTATAAAAATAATGTGTTGTAAGGTCTCTTTTGCCTTGTCACCCGACTTTGAGGCTCTGTCCTGTGTGCATGCCATGTTTGCAAGGCTTTTTTGACAACCATGGGCAAAACAAAGAGGAAGGGGAAGGGAAAGGGGGAAGGGGAAGGCAAAAGTGAAGGGACAAGAAAGGGGTAGACCTCAAGTAAGCTGAATTGTCTGTCTCACAGGAGCTGAGGTTTGAAGAGATCAGAGAGGGACTCAAATCATAAGAGCTCATAGCAGAGATTTTTAGTCACAGCAGAGTCCTTCCAAGAAAAAAAAGCTGAGTTCCCATGACGGAGAGAGCACACAAAAGCATGAAAATCACTTTGCTTTGCAATAGCCTGCCTGTGTCTGGGATTGGGAAGCTGCCTCTAGAAGCAGCCTCTGAAATGTAAAGACTGCTGCATGCAGGAAAACAATCCACCAGCCAGGAGTGCGGAGATACTGCCCTCAAAACATGAAGCTGGGCTACTTGGAGTAAGAGATTAAAAAANAAAAAAAAAAAAAAAAAAAGAAAGGGAAAAAAAGAAGAAAAAAAGAATGATCAGTTTAAACCTCAGAAATTTCTTGAAAAAATCTTGGATAGAAAACTTGATTGATGCTCTCTGTCTGGCCACTTCACACTCCCCTGCTTTCTTCTCCCTGTAACTCCACAAAGCTATTCAGCAGAAGAGCTCATAGCTGCAGTTTTTACTGTTTCAATACTTTTTAAAAGTGCCTATCTTATTAGATTCCTTAAAGTTCAGCTGATGCTACACACAATATTTATAAAAGAATATGGCTGGACAGTAAATAGAGTCTCACTTCATCCCTCTCTGGGGAGATGCTGGTGGCAGGATGAACTCATACATACAAAGAGAAATTTGCACTAAGTACAGATCTAAATAATTTCAGATACCCAGGCACTGATCTGGCACACTGTGCAGTCTAAATTACCATTTTTTTAACAGCCAGAGAGGTGCTTATCTCAGCTTAGCTTTCACCTCTTGGCTTGCACCCCTGCCACAACACCAGCTTCTGCCCCAAGAACCAGCCCTGCAGCGCTGTGGGTGGATGGGGGCCCTGGCAAAAGCCCTTGGGAAGCTGTGGGATGTGGATGCTGAAGTGTGGAGGGCTGAATGGGCAAACGGGTGGCTGTGCTCTCTTCCTTCAGAGGAGGGGGCTCCTCCAGCTGCTGGGACAGACATCCCGGCGTGCCACGTGCTGGAATTTCTTTCTCACTGTGCCAGTTTCCAGGTCTTGTGGGAGCATTTGGGGTGGCGGTGGGGGCAGATTGGCACAGATTTATATGCCAGGCTTGTCTCTAGCTCTGACTCTGCTGTTCCGCCTGGGCTTCCTTCATTTAGAGTCCTTTGTTACAAAATGTAATGGATATTGCCCTAGGAGCCGTTTTCAATTGCTCGTGACGACGTAAGAAACAATTAGGCAAAGCATATTTTTGTTTATATCCTCACTGCCTCCTTTCCTAGGAGAGATTTAGAGATCCCTGGCTGGTCAGGTTATTAAAATGTTGCTCAGTCTGAATCTCACAGGCTGGGTTGGGGTTGTGGCTCTCCCTGAGCTGCATAGGGGTTGGAGGAGTAAGGCAAGGGGAGAAACAGGAACTGAAAATAACAAAATAGGTGGAAAATCACAGAGTTTAATTTTTCATTTTGTTCAAAAATGTTTCCAAAGCTGCCCTAAGGGCAATTTGTAGGCTGGTGTTGTTCTACTGAGAAAACCTGCACTGGGCACTTGAAACTGTCATGTTTGGACCTGGGACTGAAATCCACATTTCAGTGCTTGTGTCTGGTCTGCCAGAGCTGCTTGGCAGATGATCCAGGCAAGGATGGAAAAAGCAGCGGGGTGGTAGGAAGGGATGGCAATGCCGGTCCCTGAGCTGTAGAATGATGATGCTGAGGGAATCTCATGGCTTGGGTTGTCCCTCCCAAGCTGGGTTGAATGCTGAATGCAGTGGGATGTGCCTGGACATGGGATCCTTGTCCTTTGTGTGTGTTGAGGAGATACAGAATGGGATTGAGAGAGAGTAAGGAATCTTTCTGGCTCTCTCACTCCCCCGAGGGATGCTGATGGTGGATGTGAGCTGCCTTGGGTGTTCTGGGGTGAAAAAGTGTGCTCTCCGCTCAGGTACCCAGCAGGAAAGGTTGTCAGGAAGGTCCTGAACCCAGTGGGAACAAGGCCAAGGGTGAGCCCAGGAGGGAGAGGAACTGCAGAATGGGAGGGAGGAAGGTGATAAAGTCCCACTGCTGCTTAGGGACAGAGATGACAGAAAGTGACAGAGCCCTAAGCAGCATCATGAGCAGTGGGATGTGAGTCCATGGCTGAGTGTAAGGACCGGCTCTGTGTCAGGATATCTGAGATCGTGATCGTGATTGCTGCATGCTGGGGCCTACCAGAGAGAAGACAAGGAGCAGAGATTGCTGCCGTGTGCTCTGTGGGGACACCAAGCTTGAACTGCTCGGGCTGATCCCTCCATCCTTCTGACTGATCTCTGCTGGATGTTACCACATGACCTGTCACCTCCAAAACAGCCCAAATAAAGTATTTTTCTGGAGTCATCCTTTGGCAAGAGGGCTCTCCACCTACTAGACATGTCGCTGTGTTTGGACCCTGCTCATAAACAAAAAACCAGCCACGGGCAGTCAATGGCAGCGGTGAAATGCTCCTGCTCCGTGCGGGCAGAGCCAGGGCAGCCCCCTGCCCCCATTAGGGAGGGCAGCCCCTTCATCAGCTTAACGAGCCCGGAGATCTGCATGCAAACAAGGGCGGGCGGGGGGCGGCATTCATCACCCCAGAAAAGGGCTCGGAGATGCTCGCGACACATGGCTTGTCCTTGGGAAATTGTAGCCCGAGGATAACACAGCATTCGGACCTTCATCTGGCACAGGGAATAAACTGGAAGCTGCCTTCCCCAGTCATTTCAAATAAATCTCAGTTACTGATACAAAAGGCTCTCAGGGGGTCATTGATAAACCTCAGTGTGAAACCCAAACAGCGCTGCTACCTCCTGGTGAGGAAGGAGCAGGTTTAGAATGGGTTAATTAGAAAGATAATGAGCTAACAAGGCTTCATTTCTGTTCAGTGGCTCAATGAGGAATTCATTAGAAAGGCTTAATCTAACTGAACAATCCCAGGGCTTAGAGAGATTGCCCATTGATTGCCAGCCCAAACTGTTTATTTACAGGTTTTTGCTGGCTGAAAGGTCTCATTCCTTTATTTCTAAGGCCGTTCGGATGTGCCATAAGGATGCCGTGTGTATCCAGCAAAAAGCAGCAGCAATAAAAATCTGGCAGTAAAGCCAGATGGGAAGGAGAAAGGGATCGATGATCCCAGTAACACTAACCGTGTAATTTGGGTGTGTTCCCCCTGCTAGGGATGAGGGCAGGAGAGTTTATACATAGCAATTGGGTGCTACTGGAAAGAGAGGAGAATTGAAATATTAGGAAAGAAAAAGAATGGAGCACAAACACTATGTACGTGGGGAGAGGGGCTGGAGCTAATCCCTCCAGGCTTTTCTGTGTTTCTCACTTCTTATCATAAAATGGATATCATTTTGCAAGTCTTTTTCAGGGGCTTTCAAACACCCTGGGGAGCCTTCCCATCTTGGGAGAGTGAGGTGCCTCCACAGGGTCAGGGAGAAGCCAGGAATGTGCCACTGGAGGAAATCTCATAATTAAATCTCTGCAGACAAATCTCCTTTCCTTTCAGCCCTCTAGTAGCTACATTCTCTCCCTTCCTTTATGGCAGGAGGTGGGACTTTGCACTGGAAGGGCGCAGGGATGGGCACCTTTCCCACCACAGGACACGAGTCTCCAGCACAGCAGGCACCGGTGAGATTCTCTGCAGCCCTTCATGGTTCCCTGCTCAGTTTGTAAAAACATGCTTTCATGTTTCTACAAACTGAATGGATGCTGGGCTGGGCTGGGCTGGGCTGCACAGAAATCCCAGGAGGATTCTCTGGTGGAGATCAGCCTCTGATGGTGCCTCTCTCCTGAGAACTCACAGGCTGGTAAAATTTCAAGTCAAAACCTCTCTTAACGCATCCTTTTGGCAATCTGGCACTGTTTCAGAGATTTGTCCTTCACTGTTACACTGAGTTGAATTTGTTTGTTTGTTTGTTTGTTTGTTTTTCCACATGGAAGCAAAGCTGTGTGTTCTTCTGGAGATAAGCCAGTGTGGTTCATGTCCAGGAATCCTGGACCAGAACCTCACGACCTCACACACCCTTTTAATGGTGCTTTTTAGCAGTAGGTGACAGGACTGTATTTAGTAGGGAAATGAGTGTCCTGGACAAGGGTATAGCACCTTTGACAAGGCCATCTGCCATTGTCAGAGAAATGACAGGATGATGAGCCTAGACAGGAGCAAAGTTGAGAGTTGGAGGCTTTCAAAGATCCCGTGGGCATCTTCCAGTGGTGTAAACATGAAAAAACCTGGAGTGCCTTTAAATAAATGGGAGACTGATGCTGATCTGCCTCCAGTCTTTGTAAGTTCTCTGTGGCTGGCTGAACGTGACCTGTCGATCAGAACCATTATTGTTTGCACCACTGAACGAGGCTGGTGGTAATTTCTAGATGGAGTACGTTAGAGTCACATTATATTTGCTGAGCTTTTAAAAATCTTGCTAGATTAATAGCCTTTAAAAAAAAAAAAATCTGTTTTAGTGCCACATTAACCACAGGCCACAGTGTATTAGCTGACAAAACCCAAATTGTTCTTTAATATTCCTAAAGCTGGTGTTAAGCACAATAAGAACAATTTTCACTTTCAATAAGAAACTGACCCTGGGTTTGCCCTCTGCCCTGACCTGGGTCTTTCTCTACAACCATGAGGGACCATGTGGAGTCATTCTGTTCTCCCTTGAAATGACGATAATTAAAAAGCATTTGCTTTCAGATTTTTCTTCCATCTGATTATCGCTTCCCCTTTGGTCTCTATTCCCTTCTGGATGTGCAACTGGATTTTCCACTTTTTTTTTTTTTTTTTTTTTTTTTTTTTTTTTTTTTTTTTTTTTTTTTTTTTTGTGTGTGTGTGTGTGCATTAGTGCTAAATTCCTCTGTTCTTTTGGTGAATCACAGAGCAGTCCAGCTTTCATTTACTGCTACATCGGGCTTCCTGAGGTTTATTTGTGGCAGAGGGAAGCAGCACAGCCACTACACAGTGTGTTATTCTGGTGATGTGCTTGCTAGCTCAGGGCAAGTTAATGGCTGTCTCTCACCTCAGTTTGTTTGCCTGTACTGTGAAGTTTGAACACCAGTACTGGCCTGGAAAGCACTGGGTGAGGTTTTAACTGGATAACTTTAACTGCAATTACAATGAAGGAGGTGTAAAAAGTAGGAAAAAAATTAAGAATAAGAAGCAGAGGCTTTTTTCCCTCCTTGCAATGTGTTATTAAAAGGAAGAACTTCATGTGTCTCTGGTGCTGATATCTGGACATTTTCGTGGTTAGCCTCAATGACAGCCAGTGATTTGTAAGGGATATGAAACCTGATGCTTCAGGGTTTAAACTGATGTGCAGGTGTTAGGATATTTCTGTGCAGCCATGGTCTGTCTGCCATCAAACACTGTTACAGCACCTCCTGCTAAAGCCGCTGGTGCTGGTTCCTGCTTGGGATGGTAGGTGTGAGCCAGAATGTGGTGACTCCTGGCTACCTGAAACTGCAACCACAAGGGGAGTATTTGGAGGAAATAATTAGTTTCCTAATTACATCAATTGCATCATTGTTTAACAAAATCTGTCCTCCAGCACCACGATGGTTTGGGAAGCAGTCACCTTCCTCCCTGTCTGCCCTGCTGTCTTTCTCTGCCCTGTCAGTGCTGGGGCACTGCTGTTATCTCAGTGACCAAAACAATGAAGCTTAAAAATGCTCTTCTCTTTTTTTTTCTTTTTTTTTTTTCCCCAGAACAGATTTAATCCCAGATCAATTTGGCTGATCAGTGTGGAGGGGATGGAGGGGCAGAAACTTCTTAAGCCAGCCTTAAGGAGTGGCTGAGACTGCCATATTTAGAGCAACGGAGGAAATCAGGGCATCTTCTTCTGGACAGGGAATTTTTCTCTGCCATTTGGAATCAAAGCAGTTGTTACACATCTTGGACAATCATCCCTTGGAAATGCTGAAAGGGAGAAAAGGGACTTGTAGCACCTGATCTGTTTTCTGAAGTGACCGACAAATCTGCATGCTTCAAAAATTAATACAGAAAGCAGAGATTGCCTATGCAAACAGACCAAAATAAAAACAGCAAAATAAGTAACTTCATTTAGTGATTTATTCAGAGCAGAGCAGACAAACAATACTATTGCCAGTTTGGACAGCTTCTGTAAGGGAAAGAAAACACTCAGATTTCAGCATTTCTGAAAGTCTACTTCTTTAAAATCCTTTAAAGTCCTGTACCTGGAGCTCCCCTAAGAGTAAGCTGATGTAATTCACTACCTGCAGTGACTGTGGCCAGGGTCTGTTTTACAGGTTTGGCTGCTGCAATATAAAACCAGAGCATGGGTAGATTTGTATTTTCTTCCATCAGAGGACTCTGATGCTGCTCTGGTGCAATACTGCAAAATATTTATTAGCTCGGAGAAGAGCAAGGGAAGAATTGCTAAAAGCAGAATTGATGCTCCTAACCTGAAGCTTTCTTCGCTCTTGTTTTTAGGTACCTGCTCCCCAAGAGAAGTAGTTGAGGGGGTGGAAAGAGCAAAGTGTACTGTCTCTGTGTTTCCCATGCATTGTTCCCTATGAAAGCATCTCCCTGCAACCTTTACCTTCTGTTCAGACGGCCCCAGCCTGTGAGGAGAGAATGGCAGATTTGTGCTTTCTAAGCTCCAGATGGGGCTCCTTTCTTCTTCCTCTGTAAGTTAATGGTGTCTTGCTGAGACCAACTGGGCATGTAAAGATTTGGGCAAAACTCACAGCAGTGGTCTCATAACCTCAAGGCTTCACAGTCTCATCCCAACGTGACGACCGGTCCCCAGCGGAGCTTGGCTGTGCCTCTGATGTGGTGCCAAAGGAGATGGGGAAGGTTGTGTTGATTACATCTGTTTACCAATGGTTAAATAAATTAAAAGCTCATTGCAGACCACCAGCAGGCGAGGGTCCTGCAGCCTCTGCTTTCTGCCCAAGGTGCTGCTTTTTGCACTCAAGTATTGCTCTCTGTGTGTCAGTATTGCCAGAGTGGCTCTGGTTTGGTCAGGATGAATCTTAAAATAAAACAGGTGAGATACGAGCTTCCTCCTTCCAGCAAGCACCTGGGACAGATCCTCTCACCAGAGCAGGGTCACACCAGTGAATCACTGGCTGTGCTGATTTGCACCATAGGGCAGTTGGACCAGCTCCCTCCTTGCCCACATCCTATGCTAAAGACAAAGATGGGAAGAAACATTTGTGGGATCCCATCTAAGACCTTGGCAATCCCTGGAAGAGGACAAAAATCCTCCTGCAGGAGGACTTTATAATTCGTTGTCACTGTTGGCACCGCATGGGAAGGGTCTGCCCCTGGTCATGGTCCCTGAATACTGGGCTTTGTGGTCTTGACAAGTGGGAGCAGAAATGAGGCAGCGAGAGAAGTGGCTGCAGTGAGGGGAGGCAGAGGAAGAGCTTGGAAGAGGATGTGATTTCCACTCATGAGTCTGATCCAATATTGTCAGTCCAGCTGGCAGAATCCTGTGGGAAGGAGGCCTGGAGGGTAAGGAAGACTAAGTGGCCAGCTAGGGTTCCTCTGCCTCTAATTTCTTTGATTCTCTGAGCTAAGCCATCAGATCCCTATTTGAGGATTTTTTTATAATTCATTCCTAAGCAGCCAGATTACCAGCCATATGGACAAAGGATACTAGAGAAAGATTATTAAGATTATTAAAACAGATTATTTTTGCCATTGGAGTAGAAGTTGTGATCAGTGGGAAAGGCTTGAGCCAGGCAAATAAGACGAGCTTTCATACTTTTACTTACCCAACCTAACCTCAGGGCTGCTGGTGGTTTCTTGAGCAGAGCTGTGTAATCTGTTCTACTGGGAAGTCTCTGTGTGGCTGATATCAGGTGCTGCCTGTTACCAAAGATAGGGAAAAGGATGTTCTGAAGACCTCAGATTTACCCATGCATCACTGTGTGCATATGGAAATTATATCTGTGAACCTGTTTGCTCTGATAGAAACTCGTGTTGTGGGAAACCCTTTGACAGGGAGGGAACCTGTTCTCTGCCTGCTCACCCGTTTGGAGAGATGATCTCCCTTCTTTCACATCATCCATCACCGTATCTGTGATGCCATAAGCTGGGACAGCTAACCAAAACTGACCAGAGGGACATTCCACACCACAGGATGTCATGTCCGGCATATAAAGCTGGGGGAAGAAGGAGGAAGGGGGAGATGTTTGGAGAGACAATGTTTGCCTTCCCAGGTGAGCATTACATGTGATAGACCCTGGCTTTCCTGGAGTTGGCTGTCCATGGGAAGCGGTGAATGAATTCCTTGGTTTGCTTTGCTCTGCTTGCACGTGTGGCTTTCACTTCACCGATTAAACTGTCTTTATCTCAACCCATGGGTTTTCTCACTTTTACCCTTGCAATTTTCTCTCCCATTCCACACAGGGAGTGAGTGAGCGGTGGTGTGGGGCTGCGTTGCCAGCTGGGGTTAGACCATGGCAGAAGGCTCAGCCACAAGTCACTACAGAGAGACTTGCAGAGCTGCCAGGCACAGACATTGTTATTTTTGGTGTAAGTGTTCTTGTTTCAAGTTTTTTCAGGTGTGAAGTTTCCCTATTCGACAGCCCATCAATCACATAGGGGACACCATTAATAAATCTGTCCATGATTCTCCCTTGAGCTTGGAGAAAGAAAAAACTCCAACTGTTAACAATTATTATAGAAAATTAACTCCATGGCTTTAAACATAGTCTCATTGCTGGCTATTTTTGCATCATAAGGAATGGGGGGGGGAGGGGGAAGGGGCGGTGGGAAGGAATCACCCTAAGATCTACAATGATATGAATTTAAATTTCTTTGAAAAAAACCAGACATCTGATGAAAGTTTAATGCTGGAAGTAGAGGCAACTTCAACAGCTTCTCATTGATGTTCTTCTGCTAGCTCCATTTGCTGACTGGACACTGCAGAATGGCATAATGGGAGTCACCAACATCCCATTTAAAGTGCCAGCAAGGCTTGCTGTAATTTTCTAGGGTCACCCCACAAAACATGTTTCCCTGTCCTTCCTGAACCTCTCACAGCATTTTTTGGCCAAGCTTGGCTGTGTGTTTTAGAAGGCCTCTGCTGCTGGTTTCCTGGCTGTCAGTAACAAAGAAGTGATGGAAGGCTCCTTCCAACTCCTAGCAGTTCATTGCAATGGCTAATTACCTTGACTGCCAGCGATTTGCGAACTCTGACTGGTTTGAATCTTGTTGGCTTCAGCTGCCAGCAATGGATGCCATTATGTCTTTGTCTCCTGGATCAAAAAGTGCTTTATGACATGTAAAGGAACCATAGACAGTGCCCCCATCCATAGTTCATGGGAAGAGTATATCCATGGGTGAAGGTCCTGTCATCCCAGAGCCTGCCTTGGACAACAGCGGGATCATGCAGGAAATTTGATATTTCCTGTATTTACACCTGCTCAAGGACTACCCTGGCTTGGCTGGTCTGATCCATGTGCACGTGTCAGGATGTCAGGATTAGACACCCAGGAGCTGTTGTATAAGGGGTACAACTCCCTCTGCCCGACACCAGTTCTGAGCCACCACAGGTCGTAGATTCCTGCTTTGGCCCCAACTCCTTGTGGTCACCTCTGCACATAGCAGAGGTCTCTCCTTTCCACCCATGTGCTTCTTAGGAGCTCATTGCAACCTTCCTGTGTCCCTGCTCATCCCCCGTCTCCCCATGCAGTGTCTTTTGCTTCCCTCTGTCTCTGTCAGAAGCTTTCTCTGGGCTGATGAATCCATGCGCAGCAGTAGGTTATATTCATTTGTCTTGTTCTCCAGTTCATTTATCACCGTGAGTGCTCTGTTGTGGAGAATCCTGATAGAAAGTCCTCTTACTCTCCTGGTTGGCTGAAATGCGGCATTTCAGTCAGCTCATTGCTTATTACTGTGATCTTGCTGGCAAATCTAGGCAGCACCCAGAAGGGTGGGCATGGAGGTCTCCCTTTGTCACTCTTCTCATGCGGAAGAATGACAATAGCATTTTCATTTCTCTCCTAGTTGTCAAGCTTTGCTTTGGCTTTTATTTTCCCATTGTTTATTTTCCCCTGTAGAATCAGGCTGGCTGTGGTTGTGGCAGAGCTTGAACACCTCCAAGGATGGAGATTCCCCACCTCTGGTGTCCTGTCCAAGTGCTGCACCGTCCGCATTGTATTTAGTTGTTTTCCGCTTTCCAACATGAACCTCCCAAGCCACAGTTCATGGATATTTCTCCATCTTACATTACTTGGCACTGATGAGAAGTGTTCTGGCTCTGTTGTCTCTGTGAACACCCCCCGTTAGCTGTAAGGAGCATTAGATCCCTGCTTAGAAACACCGGAACAAGTGACCTCTTGAAGTGCCTTTCACCTTAACTTCCGTGAGTAGGAGATCCCCGCTGTAAAACCATCCCAGCTGCCCACAAGCACTTGGATAGGGACATCTACAGAGCTGCTCCACGCTGTAAACGGATATGATTTGCCCTGATTTTTTTTTTTTCCTAGCACAAATGATGCCTGCTCGTGTTTTGGTTTGTGTATGTGACACATTTACCCTGTCACAGCCACACCGAGAACCCTGTCAGTCCTCACAAGGCACATAGTACTTCAGGTTCAGGCTTGCAAACGCATGCATGGGTCTAACCTTAGGTATGGCAATAGAGAGGATACTGGTACTTTTCCATGGTACTTCTCACCATGGTATTAATGTGGGCACTACTTTTTAATACTTTCCCCTGCATCCATCCATTCAACAGCAAAAGACACAATAGAGGAACATGATGCAGCCTGAGCTCTTCCCAATCACCAGTGAGAACAAATGGATTCCAGTAGCAAAGCACACTGTGGCTTTATCATTCTTGTGACAGGTAATTTTCTCCCTGGTGAATATACCCGAGACTCCTGCAAAACACTTCTCAGTGGCTGGAATGAAGTTGTTTCACTCCTGGCAGCGAGGAATGAGCCCGGCAGTGGCACTGGCTTGTTGCTCTGTGTCTCTCTCCGAGCCCCACGCTCCTGAAAGCCTGGTGAGACTCTTTATTATCCCCTGATTATGTCATGTGTCCTCACTTGCCTGTTATGACCATCAGGCATGTTATTTATTACAGTGTTTTTCCACCGACTTGTTGTAGTCCCTTCTCCGAGGCATTTCGCACAGCACTAGGAGATAATGTTCGCTCCCAAGAGTTTGCAGCAGGAAGGCTTACTCAGCTGTAAACCCAGTTAAGTGCTGCCCCTCGCTTGCTAGCCAAACCAAAATTCAGATGCAAGAACGGCTGTGGTGTGCTACTGAATGCAAAAAAGCAGAAGAAGAAGGAGAAGGGAGAAGGGAGAAGCAACATCACAGGTTGGAATAAGCTGGTAGGGATGTATAGCAAAGAGAAAATCCAGCCACAGAAATAGGGGAATGGGCCTAGAGAGAAACTGGTGAGAGAAGTAGAGGCTCCAGCAGAAAATCTTGGGCTATATAGTAAAAATGATCATAAGAACCTTTCCAGCTCTCACAGGAATATGAATGCAAATAGACTACCATCACTGAGACCCTCTGGAAGGGTTCAAGTCTCTCCAAAAGAACTTAAAATCCCAGCATCCCAAGTCAGGGTAGAGAAGTGGTCCTGCAGAGGCACCTGCAGAGCCATTCAGCTTCCGCGTCAGTGCTGTATCAAAGCAAGGGCTTGAGCTCCATCCCTGGCTTTGCTTGCTCAGGAGGAACCCAAACAACAAACAAGGTGTTTAACACAGCGATATTTCCCACAGGAAGTGTGTTTTGCTTAGGAAAAATGCTTAGTTTTTCTCTCTCTCTTCCTGTGTTCTCACCCCCCAGCTCTTTTACTTTTCAGCCAGACCAATTCCTTGAACTGGCACAACTTCGCAAGGAGGCACAAGGAAGGCGACAGGAGTACTCAGGACTGTAGTATGGGAAGGGAGGCAGACCACAGCAGTCCTGATAAATAGGAGGCTTCAGCTGGGGCAGAACCCTCTCCTGAACAGGTGAATGGTTATAGAAAAGACAAAATTGTTTGTTGGATGCTGTTCATTTAAAGTTTTTCCACTGGGATTTCAGTAAATCCCTTTTTGATTCAGGGACTGGTATACTGGAAAACCTTTATTCGCAGTGAAGCTGAAATGCTGAGGCTCTGCAGAACAGAGCATGTGCTAATGAAGCCTGATCCTGATCCTGCTCCTGCTCCTGATCCAACTCAGGGCCCCAGGAAACCCAGCCCTTTGGTTGTCACCTCACTTGTCTCTCTGCATCTCTCTTCAGTCAGTCCAACTGGGTATGACAGCGTTGGAAAGCTTTCCTCCCTCCAGGCTTTCGTGGGTCAGTGCCCGAGTCTCAGACCTGCTAGTAATGAGCCTTATAAAGAAATAATGAGCTGGAAAGAGAGGAAGAAATGGAGGAGAAAATCCTCCAGACATTAGAGGGTTTTATTGCTGCTTTTTGTTGTTGTTGTTGTTGTTTTTTGGCAGGTTTTGTTTTGCTATAGCTGTGATCAAGACTTGCAATGGTTGCTTTTCTGGGGGAGATGTTTTGCCACCTTATAGCCTACTCCACTGGTTCCCTTGCTGCCCTCTGGAAGATCTAATTTCTATTAAAATACAGGAGTCCTGAGCAATTGAATGGTCTGAATTACACCACCGAAGCAAAGCCACTGAATTGACTCATTAAATACCTGGGATGCAGGTTGCTCCCTGGAAGAGTCAAAGAATGGCAAACACACTTTTGGTACCGCGGTTCAGGTCCTAGGAAGACAGAGAGAGCAAATGATGCTGGGGACACCTTGTCAAGTCATTGCTGCTCAGGGCTGCAGGGAGCATGCGGTGCTGAAAGCATCCTGGGGTTGCTGTAGGTCCCTCCTCCTTTGCAACAGCTTTGTGTGGGTGCTAGTGGTCACTGTGCAAGGCTGGGGGAATATTTCTTCCAGCTGGGAATTTTTATTTTGAGCCATGGATCAGCCTCTTTTAGCTCTGGGTTGCCAGTGTGGCCCAGGTGTGTGCACCTGGTCCCTATTGGACCCCTTGTCCCACCCAAGGTCTTGACTCGCAGTCACTGAGCCAAGAAGCGAGCCCATTTCAGTGCCCATTTTCATTTTGGTTTTAGTGGGATCCAAAGCCACCAGTGTCTCGATTTTCCACATCTAAGAACTGTGCCTGACTCCTTCACTGAGGCAGACTGCAAAGGGAGGAAGGCTGGGCTGTGTTTCCCTGACCAGCTGTACTGGGTTTGCCAAGCTTTGGTGGCAGGGGGGCTACAGGAGTGGCTTCTGTGAGAAGCTGCCAGAAGCTTCCTCCATGTCCAGCAGAGCCAATCCCTGGTGGCTTCAGAAGATGGACGTGCCGCTGGCCAAGGCTGGGCCAATTAGAAGTGGTGGTAACGCCTCTGTGATAACAGATTTGAGAAGAAAGAAAAAAAGTTGTTGCACAGCTGTAATCGAGGCCAGAGAAGAGCGGAGTGAGAACGTGCGAGATGAACAACACCGCAGAGACCAAGGTCAGTGGAGAAAGAGGGGGAGGAGGTGCTCCAGGCACCAGAGCTGGGATTCCTGTGCAGACCGTGGTAAAGACCATGGTGAAGCAGCTGTGCCCCTGCAGCCCATGGAGGTGCACGGGGATCCAGAGATCCACCTGCAGACTGTGGAGGAGACCCAGGCTGGAGCACGTGGATACCTGAGAGAGGGCTGTGATCCTGTGGGAGACCTGTGGAGAGGGAAGCCCACCCTGGAGCAGCCTGTCCACAAAGGAGAAATGGCCCATGCTGCAGGAGTTTGAGGGGGATGGTTGCCCATGGGATGGACTCAGGCTGGCGAAGTTTATGGAGAACTGTTCCTCGTGAGATCGTCTCATGTTGGAGAAGTTAATGGATAACTGTTTCCTGTGGCAAGGACCCCATGCTGGAGCAGGGGAATGACTCCTCTCCCTGAGCAGCAGGAGGAACCACAGGTGATGAACTGACCATACACCCCATTCCCTGTCTCTTTGTTCCGCTGGGGTAGGGGGTAGAGCTGGGAAAGAGGGAGTGGTGGAGGAGAAGGTGTGTTTAAGGTTTTCTTTTACTTCTCATGATCTGATTTTGTTAACAATAAATTCAGTTAGTATCTCTAATTTGAGCCTGTTTTGCCTGTGATGGTATCTGATGAGTGATCTCTCCCAGCCCTTACCTCAACCCATGGAGTCTTCATTATATTTTCTTTCCCCTTTCCAGCTGCAGAGGGGAGTGAGAGAGAGGCTTTGGTGGGTGCCTGGCATCTGGGCAGTATCAACCCAGGACACCAACACAGGGGCAGCTGCCAGGGTTTGCTACCTTACTGATGGAGGCAATGCCGAATGGGGGGAACTATGCCCAAGGGAGCAGCTGAGGGAAAGGAGGGAGTTTGTCCCTCTTTGCAGCTCCCAGCTGAGCTGGGCAAGCTGCGCTGGTCTGGAGAAGCCCAGGAAGAGGGCAGGTGGGGCTGCAGCACCAATCCCCTGCTCCGTGCACCCCTCTCCCAGGCCTCCCCTGCTCCCCAGGACACAGCCCCAGCCTCAAGAGCCTGGGCAGCTCTGCTCAATTTGTGCAGACCTATTTAAAATTCAGCTGGGAGATGGGCTCTGGCTTGCTACAATGCCGTTGCTGGAAATGGAGTCATCACTGGAGACTATTCCTTTTTACAACTTTAGGTATATAGATTTCCTCTCGATTCAATTTATTTTTATATAGTGTCTTTAATACACTGTCTCTCCAAACACTTTAGCAGATAGAATTGAAATAATGAGATAACGCTTTGCAGGAGTGTGTGCAGCCGCTCCCAGACAGGCAGCGAGGTAAAGCAATAGATGGAGCAGAGAGTGCAAGGTGGAGGCTGCATCACTTGGAAGCAGCAGTAATATGAGCAAACATTCACGCAGACTATTTATGGCGAGCACAAGGGCTGATGGATATGAAGAAAAGCAAGCAGGCAGGTGTGATCGAAAAGGAGGAATTAAGGAGTAATTTCGATTGAAGAAAGATGGCTCTAAAAGGGAATGAATTTGAGGCAGGGATGTTCTCAGCCAAATGGATCAAAGGCAGTGAAAGCAATCCTTGATTCTCTCTGTTCATCAGGAGTGGAAGTCTTGTTTGCTCCTCCGTCGCTGCAATATGAAACAGAGATGGAGATGGTGCAGGTACTGCGGCTCCACTCCACACAAGTGCTTAAATTGCTGTGTTGCCCTATTGACTTCCCTGGAAATGGCCAAGTGTGTAAAGATGCAAATGCACACAGCTGGAAATTTCTCTCTGAGCCTGTTTTCGACAGATAATGTTGATATGAGAAGCACAAAGGCTTTTAGAGGAGAAGAACGGGTCAGAAGGGGGAACTGTTTCAGTCTTATTAACACAGGAGTGACAGGACAGACTGTGACAGGACAGGCGTTGGTTAAAAATAAACATAAGCACAAAATTCTTTGGTGAAAAATGTAAACGAAATTGAAAAGGAAACTTCCTTTCATCCACCTCATGCCACTTTTATGCAGCAGGGAAGAGCAGCGTGGGAAATTTCAGCACTTTTTGTTTTCATTACAGTTTGGACTGGCAGGGAAAATGAAATCATCGGTTTTCCTGTAAAAGGGACACTCCTGTCACCTCAGCCACAGTGAGTGACGGGAGAAAAGTTGAAAATCTTTCTTGGACTGGGATTTCTGGGCCTAACCAGTGATGACTGAACCCAAGGGTAGTTTCACTGGGACTTCTTAAAGGATAAATCTTGAGTGACAGGGAAGGCTGTGAGCAGTCAGAGGCTGCTACTCAGAGATCAGGCAAGAAGATGGAGCAAGCTCATGACACTCTGTGGTACCAAATGGGTTCAAATCTCACCTGGAAAGGAACAGGGAGCCTGGTTTGCACAGAGACAATATTCCCCTGCAGCTGTAGAGATAGGCCTGGGGAATGGAATTATTGATGGTGTAACCCAGGGTGACTCCATCGCTGAATTTTTTGGGGAGCCCCTGCTCTCTGACATGCTTGCTAGGTTCCCTTCCCAGCACCCCCTCCATTTCACAGAACCAAGCTGTCTTTCCTCAGTACTCGGTGGCTCCCACCAACATCAGGATGATGGATGGATGGATGGATGGATGGATGGATGGATGGATGGATGGATGGATGGATGGATGGATGCATGGATGGATGGATGGATGGATGGATGGAATAGCAGGGAGCAAGCCATTACAGCCCAGTGGGTTTATAACTGGAACCTGTCTCAAACACTGCGGCAGGCCAGCTGAAAATGTCAGAGGGAATACTGAGGGGAGAAGGAAGGGATTGCTCCTCTTCCTGCAGGAGCAGAGCTCAGGAGGGTTCCTGGTTTGCCAGCTACTTCTGCTTTTCCAGACCTGCCATTCAAAGCTCAGTGAACGTCTCTTTTTTGCTCTGAACATACCAGTGCTTTAGGTAATGTGAAGGTGAACAGGACATCTCCTGCACAAGAAATCCCAAGCTGGATCCCTGTTTGTCAGGGATCTTCAAAACTTGAAACAGTTTTACCCTTGCAGAAGATGGGTGGTAGCTCTGAAAGCAGAACTGAGCCAGGCTGGGAGTGTTGGGATCCAGGATTCTGACTCGGAAATAAAGAAAAAGGTATAGAAATGTGAATTTTGATTATGTTTCATTTAATGAGTTTTGAAAAGATTTGGAGCTGAATTAAAAGTAACAAAAAGCCAGGGAGATAAATGACCCTTATATTAAATTCAATTGGCTTTTGTGCAATTTGTTGCATAGAGAAGCCTCGTTAATACATTTTGCAGGTGGTTGGGTCATTTGTCATCAGAATCGCACTTTATGGAAAGCAACTTTTCTCCCTCTTTGGTTATTTTGCTTTGAAATGAGTTTCCCTGGGTCCTGTCTGCTGGCAGGAGCTGAATTGGCTTCAGAGGAGCCACAGGGTTTCATGGAAAAGAAGAATCTGGCCTGTTATTTTCTATACATTTATAAGTTATCATTATATAACATGGGCTATAGTTAATATCCCAAGTAAATGTAGCCATAGCCCTCATCCTTTAGAAAAAGCCCTGCCCTATATTATCGTTAATAATATTTATTGTTTCCTTTAGTTTTTCTTAAGAGCCAGGGCAGCTTCCCTCTCCAGAGGGAAAAAAGGCTGGGGAAAAAAAAAGGTAGAAAAAGCTTATTTCGTTTGCATTTTCCTAATTTGCTTTCCTCTGGCTCAGACATGTGTTGCCTGTAAGCTATTAAAACTCCTTCTCTAGGGTTATTTCTCCCCCCTCCATCCCCCATCTGATATTCACAACTTCATTCTGCCTGGATCAATGACTGCAAATTTGCTTTATGACAACTTGAACAAACCCATGATGGATCAGAAAGGACCTCAAAGTAGGCTGAAGCCTACTCAAGTCAAGAGCACCAGACACGTTTGTTAAAGACCTCATTGGCCTCTGATCCTTGGGTTGCTGCAGTATTGATTTTTAGGGTCCGAGCTCAATTGTGCTGGAAGTCGAGTCATATGGAGTCGCATGCTCGTGGGGGAGACAGGAGCTTTATAATGGGAACGGATCGATGGGGAATGATTTAGCACAGAGGGAGCTGGAGGCTTGGCAGGAAAGTTAAGCAATAATCGAGTTCTGGGCTCAGAGCCGTTCTCAGGCTGGCGTGCTGCCTGTCTCAGGCTGCGTGCAGGGCTCTGGGGCTGTGCGTGGTGGGTTGGCACCGGCCCTGCTGTGTCTGTGCGGGGAGGCACGGCACTGTAGGTGTTAATTTCTTGCTTCCCCACCACTCTCCAGATTTAAAATAAACCAAATTGGATCCTCAGATGCTGTGCGCCGGGACCTGGTGGTGTTAGTGCGCTGCGACTCTGGCCTAAACCTATAAGTGTCTCTGAGAAGGCAGGGGCTGAACATGGAGAGCAGAGCACCTGAATAAGGATCGTATTTTATGCAGCCTTGTAAATGTGGGTTTTTATTTTTAAACTGTGACCTTCTTGTAAACAGAAATATTTTCCATTCTCTGCTCCCTCCTCCATCAGTATGGATGGGGAATGAGAGGCACTTGGGCAGGGATTGGCTTTCTGCTGTGTGCCGACACGCAGCACATCCCAGGGCCCTGGTCTGGATGTGGGTTACCCCTAAGTGATAAAAGACAAAAATCCAACAATTTCACTAAAAAGAAAAGCAGAAAGGTCCAACTTATGTTTCCCTCTCCACTGCTGCATGCCTCGGTTTACCTCTATGATGTGTGAGTAAAGGCCTGCTTTGAGATGGAGGTGGCACCTCTGCAGTGTTTCCGTGTATGACACACACTGGCTGATTTTCTAAAGCAAAGTGGGTTTATGTCTAAGGTGACTGTGAGCAAATTACCTCAAGGAGCCTTTCTTTTATATCTGAGCCCTCAGGTCATCAGCATTGTGGCTCTGCCTGATCTATGGTGGCATATCTGACCTCATTTGAGTCCGAAGGGTTTCATGGAGTGGGGAGATGTCAGAGATGGAGCTCGAGTGGTAAAATCCAGTCACCTTCCCAGCAAAGTTCTTCCTCTTCTGACTCATTTTCAGGGGTGTTGAGGTGCCCCAGTTCCAGCCACGAGCCAGGATTTTCTCATTCAGGGGTTCTGGCACTGCACAGAACTCATGGGTGTAGGGGGAGATGAAATGTGCAATAAGAGCAGAAAAGAGGCTTTTCCTGCTCAGCTCAAGTGCAGGTAATTTCCTTCTCCTGCGAGGAAACTGGGCCTCGGTCTAATTAATAAAGCCCTATTCCCTAATAGCAGTCCCTCTGCAGCCTGTGCTGCTGCCTGCAGGCTCTGAGATGGACTGGCAGGACAGACTGGGACTTTTCCTAAGGCATGGCATGTGCACAACTGATTTTCTGCAGCAGAGTGTGTGTGGGGGGTGTCAGGTGAGCTGGACAGAAGCAGATGGACACTGATATTTTGGGCTTTCTCCCCTTCCCACCCCCATTCCCACTCGCCACCACCCCAGTTACCCATGTTGTGCTGTTTGTTGTTAACCCAGTACATGGGTCCAGAGAGGCTGAGGGCTCTCCATCCTGGCAGACACTCAAAACTCAGCTGGACAAGGCTCTGAGCAACCTGATATAATGCTGAAGTTGGATCTAACCTCAGACTGGTCCCTGTTTGGAGCAGGAGGCTGAACTAGAGGCTGGACAAATCCATACCCATCTAAATTCCTGTTATCCTATCAAGCTGTACATGAAGCTTGGTTTGACTGTTTCAGGCCCCTGTGCTCCAACTGGAAATACTCTTTCAAGGTATTTCTGCTGGTGAAAAGGTTCCTCTTTCCCAGTCTGGGGATATCCATGATCACTTCCCAGCTACGCAGTGTCCCTATCTCAACTCACCTACCCCTCATGATGGGTCTGGTAGAAATAGGGTGAATCTCCCTATCCAAGCAGAAAAGACTGGCAGCACAAGCTGGCTCAAAGCCCAAGGGACTCTAAACTACTTGCCTAGATTTGTTTAGACTCCGTGTTCATTTTTTCAGATTGCCAATTCTAAGCGAGGCCAAGACCTCTGTGCCCACATTCCCCACAGTTTTTGCTGCAAACGAACACACCTCCCTTGTGCATAATTCCAGGCAGTATTTCTTTGAGGGCGTTCGCCTTTCCTCTCCCTGGATAAACAACTTATTCCATGCCACTGATGCTAAGTGACTGCTGGTAACAGACGCAGCCTGAGAGCAGGTGGAGGGATCTGGATAAGTGCACCTAGCAAATCTTCGCTTGGCAACTCACAATATTTTGGGGGAAAAGGGAAAAAAAAGACAGAGAGGTGTCTTAGCGCAGTGACAGCTAGGTGCAGCTTGTGCTCGGAAATCTTCGCGCAGAGGTGGGAAGAGGCAGCCAGGTTTCATCCTGGACGGGCAGATTAGGAAGTGTGGGGATTAGCAGGGAGTAATTACAGTGCCTCCACTGTATATTAAGTGTGTGAAACAATATACAGGCACTCAGCGCGCGGCAGGCATTATGGCTGGGTGTCATAGTTGACGTTTTTAATATCCATTATTCAAAAATTGATTCCATGCCTGACTATCAAGCAGCATCCAGCTATAATATGGGTGTAGCACCACACAACAGCTCTGTCATCTGCTAAGAGCTTTACAAACATTAGCTAATTCTGCCTACCCTCTCCATCAGAGACAGGTAAGGGCTGCTCTTTCCGGCTGTCTGAATCCCCAGGGAGGGCTGGGATTAGATGAAGGTGTTCTGGGGAAGCTGCTGTAGATGACGAGGCCAAAGCAGCCACAGGCATACGGGGGCAAGCAGCACGGAGTGTGGCCCTAACTTGGAATGACCCCCAAAGTCCTCCAAACCCAAAGAAAAACAATTCCAGTGCTCAGAGATGCCGAAAAATAGGACCTTTAAGAAATCCCATGTTTTGCACTCAATTTTAATTTTTTTGAAGCATTTTTAGGAAAGTTTTTCATTTTGACCTTTCACAAGAACCTCTGAGAAAGATTTTCATTTGGAAATTCTTTTCTGCCTATCTTTGTTTTCTTTTTTCACTTTGGCCCTCAGGAAAGGAATAAGTAAGAACAAAAAAAGGTAGGGAAATCAATAAGTAGGTGAGGTGGGAGGAACCCAAACAAGACAATAAAGATTTTTCTTAAGTGAAAAAAATGCACATTGTGAAAAAGACTACTTCTTCTTTTTTTTTTTTTTTTGGCTATTGAAATTATCTGATTGGGGTGTGGGGAAAGAAGCTTTATTCCTCTACTGAAAATACCTATGACTCCACAGATGAACTGATTTGTGGTTCCCAAGTGAAGGCAGCAATTATCTTAGAGATCCTGGCTGATTTTTGGTGGGTCCACGTCTCCTTGACGGCTGTTGACAAACCAGATTTCATCTTCCTCTTCCACCCCGACTTGACTCCAGGAATTTCCATTCCCAAACCTCTTTAGGCAAATCCTCTCTGAAGATTACCTACATTATCTGCTTCTCCCCGGAGACAGCTTCCTCTCCTTTGCTATCAATTAACAACAGCTCTCACCAACCCCTCGCTTTAATTGCACCATCTTTAAAAGCAGCCCTGATGTTGACGTGCCTTTTTCTCCTATTTTAGTTTCTCCCTCTGAATTATTCTGCTGCTTCTGACTGCAAACACCAGCACTGAAATCCTGGGGGATTGATGGACTCCTGCCCTCCTCTCTTGGCTCCGGGAGCCTCCTCCCCACACCGGTGCCAGCACGACACCTGAGGGCGTGAAGTGTCCGTGGTTTGTATCTCGAACTCAAGCGGTCTCATGAAACCAAAGAAGGTGATTGTATGGAAAAGCTGTTTTCCAGGTCATGTAGTCCTTTCTGCTGGGGATATATTTGGAGGTTGTATAAAAAGTATAAAGTGCATGTCTGGGTGAAGGGTAGGCTCTGACTTAGCCCAACAATCTGCACTGAGGCTGTAAATGTGAAATGCAGAGCCAGTAAAGGGTCAGGTGGGATCTTAATTGCATGAGCAACAAAAGAAAATGCAGTGCAGACTCTCCATAACCTGTTTGTACCAAAACCAGGGTTAAACCGCTCCTTGTGTGCTCCCGTTCCCATCCTAGGTTGCCGCTCTCTCCTTTTGTTCCACAGGAAGGCTGGGAGTGAATTTTGCTCAAACTTGGGTGCTTCAGCCTTTCCAAGAAATATTTGTTCCCTGAAAGCATGGTTTCCCAGTGGGGAAAAACAACTGGTTTTGATGAAAACTCTCTGTATCTGCCTGGTTCAAGCAGAAGCAGGACTGAGTGCCCTGCTGCTGTGGGTGTCTGAGGCTCGATGTCTCTTTCCACTTGGTGGCTGTTCCGTGTGGGGTGAGGACAGGGCCCCCTTTACCCTCCAGTGCACCCCAACTCCTGCTCCAGTGCAAACACCTCCAGTACCTGTAAAGAAACACAGACATGCCCTTGGGTCCAGCCTCATTTGAAGGTTAAAAATAACACAAAGGTGCTTAGAAAAGTTAAAAAAAAAAAAAAAAAGAAATTAAACCACCCCCACACTTGAAAGAAACCTACCCCTTTAAGAAAGGATTGAACGTAATCTATTTCCAGCGTACGAGAGATCGGCTAAGGATTGCTGGGACATTTTCACTGACACAAATCTACATAATCGTTTTAAACTTCTCACCATTTCTTCCGATTATTCTCTTTCTGTCACTTTAGGAAGCTCTAAAACTGATTTTCTCTCCGTAATCTTCCAGTATTGCTTAGCACCCAAATCTCTAATATTTTAAGAAGATTATTTCATTTATAATTGATTGAGTGTATTTGCCAGTTTGCTACTTCAAAGATGTTGTGCTTTAAGGGGTTCAGGTAGAGCATTACTAAATTTCCACCCCTTACCCCCCATCCAAAAAAAAGAGGCAGAAAATTTTTGCATCCTGCCTGACACTTGATGCTTTTTTTTTTTTTTTCTTTTTTTTAGTCATATTATTGGTATTATTTACATTGTCAGCATGCTGAATAGCTAAAAAAAGGGATCTCCAGAGATGAAAGGCAAATCAAGCTGTCTCCAGCTGCAGGCTCGGGCCGCAGTTTCCATCGCAGGGAGCAGCTTGATGAGCAGCGATTGCAGGCAGCCAGCTCCAGCAGCACCACATCTCCCTGTGCACCAGCCTTCCCTCCCAGGGCCTGGCTGCCCACCTCGCTGTTTTTACTGGGAAATGGGTTGGAGAACTGATAGGAGTTAAAATATGTTTTATTTTAATTTTTTGCCTTTCAGTGGACAGGGTGTTTTTCCGTATCTGCTCCATGGGGTTGTTTTCTGCCTGGAGACGAAATGTACCACGTGGTGGTGAAGAAAGGGGCAGGAGAAATGGGTGTGGGTGAAGGGCATTCCTGAAACACCTTGCTGCTGGAAGTTGTCTTTATGCAGCTCAGGACTGGGCATTGGTAGCTGCTGCCTGCAGGTGAGTGGCCTCCATCCCTCAGCGCTGGATGTTGTCTTGTAGAGTGCTGAGAAAGGGGCTGAGAGAAGGGGAAGGGTGCAATAGGGAATATTTACTGAGGGCAAAGGCAGCAGGACATCTGCAAGCAGAGCTGTGGAGGGAGAGAGCCCATTTAATGCTCTGCCACTGCCCAGTGATAACCAAGAAGCCTCAGAAATAAGGGGGAGGTTTCCCCATTCTCAGCCCTGCTCCGCTCTTCGTTCTTTATCTGTGAACTAGTGAGGAGATGCATGGTACAATGCTCAAAGGAAAGCTCTGAGCCCTCTTTTAGGGCTGGCAGGGACTTAGTGATGCTCTGTCACAGTCATTTCGGGGAACGGAGCAGCTATCAACTAACAAGAATGAATTTCAAGGCTGATCACCTGCAAGCCAGGGATAATGGGAGGTCTGCACAATCAAACACGTCTCCTGTTATAGTAAAACAAGCAACACTTGGAAAAGACATGGAAACAGGCTTCTTTAAATCCAATTCAGGGATTTGGAATCCCCACTAAACGCTTAATTAATTTTTGATTAGCTGAGAACCCATTAAACAGACTGATTCTTCTAGCTTTATAAGTAACGGCAGCATGCTGCTTTAATTAAATTAATACTAAGAGATGTTCATTTTCAAATCCTTATGTTGGTTATTTGAGAAAAAATCATTTCATTCCCTTCCCTAAGAGGTTTACCATATTCTTTTATCCCAATGCAGTATCTCTTCCTATTCTGTTTGTGTTGCTCTTGGTTTGCCTGGAGGCAGGATCTGTCATGGCCCTGAATTTGTTCTGCCCAAGGGACATGGGGGTGTCCCAGAAGTTTTAGGACCAAGAATCTCATATTCCTATAGGGGTTCACCATATGGGTGTGAGCAATCTGACTGTTTGGGGTCTCACAGCCCTGGCTTCTCACAGCCACTCTGCCCATGGAGCTACCACTGGCTATTTCCTATGTCAGGTACTGGACATGAATCCTGATTCTTCTTCCACAACACAGTGGGCAGCTGTGAATTATCACCTCCTCTTTTGAGGGTCAGAGCCTGTCCAGGTCTCTGCTGTGACTCCACCGTGTATCAGAGAACATGCCATGGCTTGTTCACTCGTGGTTTTCAAACTACCAGGGCTTTCTCTGTTTCCCAGTGGAAGTCAGAGTTCCTGTCCACCCTTTGCTTCTTCTCCAATGACCAATACTTTCCTGTGTGTGCTGGATTCTCTGGTGATGGAAGGGATGCACTCAGCCCTCAGGCCTTTCCTTGATGGTGGAGATGTGGCATGGGCACAGGAGGCATCACTGGGTGTGATTAGAGAAGGAGTCTGGACTCGCTCTTGGGGCAGCTCTTTTTATGGGAAGATTCAAAACCTGCCCTCTGCCTTTTCTTCCACCTCCAGCAAGGCCTGAAATTGAATTTTGCAGCCTTATCCCACTGCCATAATGGGTGAAAAACTCCTCCCTGCTCATTGCAGGGCCAGCATGTTAAAGTCTGCAGCTTGAGGCTCTCCTTGCTTCAGTCCCGGGTCCTGCCCAAACCTCTGAGCCATCCCCCAGCCCGAGACCAGTGTGAGCCTCTGAGGTCCTTGCCTCTGCTGAGCAGGGTCCATGAGCACCCAGGCATCCAGGGAGTGAAGCCTGGAGCAGCCAGGGGATTTCCATATCTATTTATTTATGCAGGTGCACTGTGCCCAGCTCAGAGACCTGCCAGCCACATGAATCCCATATGACGACATTGCTTCCATGACGCTACGGAACAGCTTTACATTGATTATGATCCTATAAGTGGGAATCCTTTCCTGTCGTCTGAGGCTTGGGATTATTTTTTTCCTTTGGTAAGCTTCTTCCATTTGGCAGAAGAAGAAGAACTTTTGCAAAAGTAGCTCACAAGAACCCACTGCTTCAACGAACCACTTGGGAATAACACCAGGCTCGGTACAGGCGTGATTTTCCTTATGCCTTCTCCATGTTGTTTTGGCTTGGTGTCCATCCCTCGCTCCATCTGCTCTGGGCACGACTGAATTAAGCAGAGAACTTGTTTCACTTCTTGCTCTGTTTATCCCAACCAATGAAGGGTGAAACAGGGCTTGCAAGCCACCAGTGTCCCCTTCACCATGGCCTTTGCTGAGCTTGGATGTCACCTAGATCCCAACTGCGGGAACAATGAACAGGTCCACGCTGGGGTGGTCCCCAAGGATTTCATCACGGACACATCAGCAAATGCTGCCATTACACAGGATCTAGAGAGGGGGCTTGGAGAGCAGCCCCAGCCCCTCATACCTTCACCCTCCTGCTAAGTTCCCCTTGCCTCCCCTCTTCCCACTGCCCACTCCTCGTTAGGAGCTGTCGGAGGCAGCTGGCTGCTCGTGCATTAAATTAGCAGATGTTGCTGCTACACAACATTAAGCACAACAATACTGTTAATGTGCCCTCCAGAGCCCTCTGCCTCCTCCTCACCGGGCCTCGCCAGACACAGCCTCTCCGGAGGCAGATTAATTTCAACTCTCTGGATCATAATAAATTAATTTTTATTAGAAAAGGCAGCGGGGGGTGGGGGGGTGGGGGGGTTTGGGACTGATCTCCTGAGCTGCAGAGATTTAAGCCAGCTGTCGACCGTCTCCTGGCATTTGGGTTAGGAAGTAAATACAGAAGGAGGGGATTTTTTCAAAACAGCCATCAGCCCTCCTTGCAGGGAGGAGTGTGAGAGAGGCTTGGAGGTAAGGGAGAAAAGCCGGTGTTGTGGGGTTAATGCTGTACAGAGTACAGGGCTAAACAATCTGGAAGGGGGATATTCTTTCTTGCTCCTGGGGAACACATCAGGGTTACCCTGATGACAGCCCTCCCTGGATGTGAGGCTTTGAGGTCCCAGAGGAAGTCCCCACACCCCCAAAAGCCCTCCTTTGCTAGGAAACCCCTTCCCACAGAATGCTCATTGGAATAGGATTTACCAGCTTTGCATTGTCACTTTCGGAGGTACCTGGCCCAGTCCCTGGAGCATCCCCACCCCATCCCCAACACCTGCTCTGTGCCCAGCCCAGCTTCCCAGTCACAGCCAGGCAGCAGATCACTGGAAGCTGACTCTGTAGTACCACAGAGTTTCTGAGCAGAGGAGATTTTGACAGTTCAGCCTCGTTGCCTTGGACGCTGAAGGCTCACAGCTCCTCTTGGCTTAAGTCGGGGCTGTCTGTACTCAGCACTTATGAAAATCAGCCCTGGGTCTTTGCTCAGATTAATGATCAGTGTGAGCACAGCGGCTGTGGGAAGCCCAGATCTTCATTTATCAGTGGGGAGTGCGTTGCCAGTCATGGATTTGGAGGATGCGGGAGTTGGGCTCTGGCTGGCGATCCTTAGGTTCACTACTGAGCTGAAAACTTGGACCAGGTAGTTTTAGTATCAGTCAAAATAATTGCTGAGGGAATCCTGACTCTGGCAGGGCGGTGGACAGGAATGTGTTATCTGTTAGTGCTGTGAGAAATGACAGTGACATTTCCACTGGTCATTTCAAAGACCAATAAACGTAGGCAATCTCTATGCAAAGGCTGATCCCTCTCAGCATCCTGTCTCCAGCTGTGGCCGCTGACGAAGGAATGTCACACCACAAACTCAAAGGGATCCTTCACCAGAATACTCTCCCAAGCCCCAGATGTGTGGCTGAGGGACTTTCCAATGTAACCAAAATTAATTTCTTTCCTTGATTAATTTCTCCAGTTGCCTTTAATCATTCACAACATCCAGTGGTGAGAAGATCTACAAACTTAACAGGCTGTGTGTGAAAAATTATTTTTCCTCTTCCAGCTGGTCTGCAAGTTTCAGCTGCTGCCTTCTAGTTCTTCTTAGAGGGAGAAAGGGTGAACAGCTATCCTCTGTTTTCCTCCTTCAGCATTTTATCTTTATCACTTCCCTCCTCAATAATTTCTTTTCCAGGGATAAGAAAACCTTGTCACTGCAACTGTTCCTTATACAGACACTGTTCTGTGCTTTGTTGGTAGCTGGCTCAAACACGACCATGCCTCCGGGATGCTCAACTGGTCTCTGGTTGCGGCTTTGAGGAAAAATTCTGTGGTTTTGGTTGCGTAACTGTGGAGTTATCCTGCAGTGTGAAAGCAATAAAAAATCCTGTCCTCCTCACCCCTTTTCTTCCTCCCCATCTTGATATGATCTAGGTTAATAATAACTCATGGTTATGGAGAAGGGTTCATTTATAACCTGTAGCCATTTGATTTCTTGGTTCCCAGCCCACAGATGGTGGTGAACTGTAGCAAGGCAGAGAGGGGGAAGCAGTTTCCACTGCAGAAATTATGAAAACACAGCTCTAAAGGCAGGGCTAGAGCTTAGGAGCTGGTCAGGCTGGAGCATGGATGCCCAGCTGAGGTATTCCTGGATCAGGACACAGCAGTGCTTGGGCCAAGACCTGCCCCTGCACCTGCCAAAGCCTTTTGGAGCTGCCGGGGTGCATCGCCTGTGCTCCTCAGCCCGTGAGCATCTTGTTCACTCCGTTACAGAGACTGTGCCAACACCTGAAGCTGTCACCCCACACTGTTCTCCCGAACTTCTCTTTGATGGGAGATCTTGGGGGAAAGTAAACCAGAGCCCGGGAGTGCAGGGGATGGAAAGGAAAGTGGTGCTTGTGATAACACAAGATCAGGTTTCACCGAGTGCTTTTTCAAACACCAATTGAAAACCCCTCCCGCCACTTGACAAGTTTCCAAAATCCTCTTTCTTTCCAGGATCTACCCATGGCCCTTGAGTAGGGAGAAGAGGCTGTGAAATGAAAGACCTGTTTGCACTGTGAAAGAACTTGACAATGTGTTGAGAGAAAGTGATACTCACTGCCTTCAGAGCATTCAGAAAGGCGTCCATTTATCTCTCTCTTTTCTTTTTTCACCCATTCTTCTTCTAAGGAATCTCTGGTTGTAATCCCTCTCTGGGATTTTTCACAGTAGTCTGATAATGTTAATATTTATCCTGGCTCAGAGATGAACTGACAGCATTGTGTTCTCTCCTCTCTCCTGTTTTATCTCTGTACATCTATCAGGTGTTCTGTACGTAATTTCATCAACACCCAGCTTGGTGCAGTGACAGGTAAAATCACCCTCCATCACCCTTCACCTCCCTCACCTCCAGTGGTTTATTTTCTCTGTTTGTTTTTATTATCTTATTAAAAGTCTAAAGGTTTTAGGTAATTCTAGAAGCAGTTATAAGTGGTTAAGGATTTTGGGGGTTCTGAGGGTAATTCCTAGACTAGTCCTTGGCCTATATTAAAAAGCTGATTGCAGACTTTTGGCAGAAGGGTTGAGGGGACATAAAGGCATNTTTTTCCCCAGGAGTTCAGTTCTGGAAGAAAAGGACCCATGAAGTGGTGGAGTTTTCTTCTACTGATGGTCAGTGTTCTGGAGCCTGACAGGTCAGTGGAGGGTTTGTGTTGCCCTTGGAAGTGATGCCTGTGGAACAACAACAGCCAGGCATAATTTATCATGGGAAACAATCAGAATTTCTCTCTCTGGGGTACAGCACAAACAAGTGGAAAAGGGCAACAGTGAACTTTCTTTATATGGAATTAATGCCTGCCAACACTGATTGAACATCTGTATTTCTCTTAAAGCCCCTCCTGCCTGGGAGTCAGATGAATACGGGGAGATCCTGGTTTGCATTTTTATAAAAATGAGTTTATTGGTCTTGTGTGTGCCTAGTACAGCCAAGAAACAAGTAAGAAGGTATCTATACTAGCTTCAAAACTCTAGAATGGCTAAAGTAATCTTGCAATTGCTATGAAGAACCTGACTGAAAAAAAGAAAAAAGTGAATTTTTGCAGCTGGCTGCAGTTCCCAAGTGACCTCTGCAGTATCAATCACCCACCCTCATACAGGCATGAGGATGATGAGGGAGTGGGGAATGTCCCTGAAGCCATTCACAAGAGGATAGGTACCCAAAGTAACTGATTTCACCTCAAACATTTATTGATGCAGTGAATAACTTCAGTTGAGACCACAGGTAAGATTTTGCTGGTAATAAAATTTTGGAGATATTTTCTCTAATTTATTGCTGCAGGATTAGATCTAGCAATGTGTGAAATTGCATTGAACAGGTGGAGCACCAGTTTGTGTGGGGAATGATTTTACATGCAAACACACCATGTTTGTAGGACCAAAGTTTTTTCTTCATCAATTCTACTCCACCCAAAGCTGAGCTCATTTTAATTTCCAAACCTTCTCTTACATGATAAGGCTGACCCCATGTGTCCTCCAAACTACTATTTCTCCTCTAAACTGCTATTTCTCCTCCATGGAAGCTCCAGATTACATAATTTCATTTTATTTTTATTCACCTCTCATCTTCAGTGGCACAGGAGAAAGAGTTTGAAGAACCTGGAAGTGTTATGAAGATTTTCCAACAGAAGACACCAGAGGTAATTAAGACTGATTACAGTTTTATTCCAAAAGCTGAACACTTTCATCAACAGCTCCTAGGATTTTTCCTTCTTTCATATACAATCAGTTTTGAATATCTGTTGACCCCTGATTAAAAAAACCCCAACCCTCTGTTGATCACCAGGTTTCTATGGGAAAGGCAGGAAGTTCAGCAGTGTCTGCAGTCATAACACACAGGAAATGTGAAACTGCATTGTAGCTGCAGTGAGGGCAGATCCAGCAGCAACAATAAAGACGGTGTGGTGTGATCACTTAAGTGTTTATCAATGGGAGATGTGGTTACTCCAAAATCCCCGATTTAGAGGCAGCTGCCATACGGCAAGCTTTTAAAACTATGCTTATCACAATGATGTAAGAGTAAAAAAACCTCAGATCAATCAAGAATTTTATGTTATGTGAGGAAGAATTATTGTTCACAGTGAACACTGGCTTGTCACTGGATGAGTGGTAATTATTGCCAGCCATGTTAACAGAGACTCAGCTTGTTTTCACACTCCTGTCCCAAGCGTGGATTCACACCTGATCTGCTTTTTTTTTTCACCAAATTTCTGGCTGTAAGCAACCCACAGGCCATAGTGAGTTGTCTCACATCCTGGACTGAGGTAGATTCTGGCCAAACTGAGCAAGAAGTTTTTGATGTGGCCACTCATTTCTCAATAGCACAAAGGAACAGAGTGGCTGAGCAGAACATCTGGAGATGTGAATGCCCAGGGCACTCCTTGAGAAGCCTTTCTCTATCTTCTGCCCCAGGAGCACTGGATCAGGCTTTTCCAAACTGAGACAGAAGAGAATCAGACCAGGAATATCAAAGGGAACAAATATTTAGGGAAGGCTGAAAATATCAATAGCGCACAGATCAGAGCTTCTTTTTTTGAGATCTATGCAGAAAGCAGCAACCTCCGGAGAAAATCCAATTCCTGACAGTCCATAGTGCACTGCAGACTCACAAATGTGTGTTACTTCACGTGTCAGCACACCCATCTGAGTGCTCTTTACCTCCCCCTGAAATCACTGGATCGTGCAGAAGAGTATCACTCAATACACAAATTCCATCAGGCTGTATCAGGACTGACCTGGGAAATCACTGCTACCAAATTGTACCACAGCTGCAGCCACGCTAGGAAGTACCAATCCTGCACTGCTCCAAATGAAAGAAAAATGCTTATGTTAATGTTACACCATAAAATTCATGCATTCATTAATTATAATTAATTAATTCTTACGTTGCGCCCAGACATGGCCACTTCACTGCCTGCTGAGCTCCTCCCATCATCCGACCTGGCTGCTCCGAGTGAGTCTCCTCAGTTAAACCAATGGAGCTTTTTCCAGTTCTTCCACTGCATCTGCAAAATATATGTAGATTTATACAGCGAGGCACACACTAAATACTCCGGGGGAAGGAGTAAAATAGACATTAATCAGATATTAAAGGACTTGTGAGACAGGGAGAAATATACATTTGGGCATAGTTTGCGGTTGGTTTTGAATGTTATGTATACATATATGCAATTATTACATATATGTATATATTATTGTTCTGTTTTAAGCACTGGATTGGATAGGATAAGAAGAAAAAAAGGAAGAGGCAGGAGTGAAATACCTAATAACACTAATGTTAGGGAACTGTGGCTAATTTGCAAATGGATACCACATGGAAACACGCTTCCTTTAATCTGTGTTGCTTTAAAAAGGGGGAAAAAAAAAAAAAAGGAGGAGGAGGCTGGGGTTAGTGAGCTATCTGACAGTCTGAGCAGCTCATCTGTGTGCAGGGATTGGGTCGGAGCAGATATTCCCAAGTGCCTTGAGTATCAAGTACATTGGATATGGCTTTTGATCAGAGGGGCAAGGTGCTGCCTTCTCCTCCCTGGGATGGTTCCCGCTGGCGGCAGGCGCCTCCCGAGTGAGCAAGGACAGAGGGTTTGGTGGCAGTGAGAGGGACAGGGACAGCTCTGCACTGTGTGTTTACACCAGACCCTGGCCTTTCCCCTGCCTTGTAATTTCTGGAAATCAGAAATAAGCTGATGTGATTAGAGAAGAACAGATCTGGCTTAGTGCTCTTCAAGCTTAAAAAGGTGTTAAAGACTTGACAAATTACAAATACAGAACTAATAGAGATCCTAAATAAATATGGTTACCTAATTCCTTTACATCGAGAGACAAAAATGAAGGGTGGCATTACTGTGATTGATGGACAGATAGCAGCCTGGCCTGGGAGAAACAGCTGAGAGCTGAGGCACATCAAAAAACATTTTACACCCAGCCCAGTCTTGATCTGGGTAAGGGAGGACTAGTTTTTGCTGGCTCTTAGCTTTGTTGATGGTTTGATACTGGTGACCCAGTGAAAACAGAGTTTTTGTGGTGTTGTTTCTCCTCGGGGAGGGGCCAGGCTTGGTTCTCTTTAGGTTACACTTTTTCTTTGTTCTTTTTATTTTTTTTTCTTTTTTCAATGCAATCTCAAAGTCATCTTGCATTAATTAGCCGTCATCTTAACGACACTGTTGCATGTTAGACGAAGAGATCTCTGAATTCAAATAAGACTTGACCCTAAGAGGGACCAGCTCCCTGGCTTTTTCTTCTCATCTCCTTAAATCTAAAAATTGCTAAGTGATCTCTGAGGCTCAGGCTTTCCTCAGAGATTAGTGTAAGAAAAGCCCCAACATCTGCAAAAGTGACTGCTTTTGACAACCGTACAGATATCTTAAAGAGCAGGAATTTCCCTAATAAAACCCCTTAAAATAAGTCTTCTTAAGATTTCTTAATGCCACAGTGATCAGTTTGCATGTTTCAGAAATTCAAGAATTTTTTATCTGCTTTGGAAAGTTATGAAAAAAAAATGAAGCAGGTTTATTTAAAGGGGAGAAGTATTTGAGATGCAGGAGAGACAGGGTAGAAAAGCTTAGGAACTGGTGATAAAACCATAAATTGTATAGCTCAGGGAATTTGTGGACTGACTAAAAATGACAAAGCAAAGCAGCCCAAGTTGGTCATCAGAATAATAACAAAGAGGACTTTTACCAAGGGGAAAAAAAAAAAAAAAAGCACGTGGACCCTCTGGCATTCCATAGGCAATTTAAATAGCTTAATTCGGCATTGTTGTGATAGCCATATGCCTGATAGCCGGTGGGCCAGATCCTCTGCTGGTGTAAAGCCGAGGCTTTTCCACCTATTCAGCAAAGCATCCCCGTTAAAGACAGCGTTTAGGCATCTGCTGAAATGTAAGTCAGTGCTTAGATTCCAACAAAGACACTGAGGGTTCAGCATCACCAGGAAGCTGCTCTGGCACATGGAGATGTTTAAATCAGTGTATCCTGGAGCCGGGGGATACACGGCCCAAGTTGCCGTGTATTTTTAAGCTCTCGGATGCTGGCACAAAAGGCCAGGCTGCCTGGGAGATCCCAAAGCACAGAGGGATGTTGCTGGATGTACCTGCAGGCTCCTGAGGCCTGATCCTGCCCTCCTTTCCCTGCCTGCAGTAAATACATGGATTGGCAGCGTGTGGCAGGAGCAGGTGTAGCGTGCTGTCAGGGCTGTGTGTGCAGGGTGGGCTGGGGTGCTGCTGCATCCAGGGATAAAATTCGTGCCGCTGTTGTCCCTGCCCAGCAGATCTGCAGCAGGGCGAGTTGGGCTGAGCATGGCAGAGGAGCCCTCAGAGAGCTGCCAGCACCTGAGTGTGCAGGGGTGCAGCTGCAGCCTGTGGTGACTCCACCAACAGCAACATCCTTGAGGCTGCTTCCTTGAACTGAGTTTCCATAAAAAGGTCCCACTGAGGGCAGGATTACTAGAAAATTTGGGGGGGTTGTTTGGTCAGGCCCTTTTTTTTTTCTTTTTTTCTTTCTT
>VZRN01001083.1:7177186-7203693 GCA_013397935.1 Dasyornis broadbenti | reverse complement strand
TTTTTTTTTTTTTTGCCAGTTTGTGCGTCTCCAATAAGGACAGAAATTTAGGTGTCTGAATTTCTGTTACCTTCCTGCTTGCCTGCTCATGTACTTCATCCCCATAAAAATGAATAGGTTTCAGCACCAGATATTCCCATTTAACATTACACTTCCTTCCATTTCGATTTCATGTTCTAGAAAGATCTGAAGGAAGGCACAAGCATTCACTCTGGTGATTTATGCAGCAACTAGAGAGAAGGATAAAGTGGAATTCCATCAGGGATAAACTACACAGGGACACATGTTTAACTTGCAGAGGGAGGATGCTGATGATGTGTGTCTCCTCGTGCACAAGCCCACAATCAACACAGTGAAGGAACTATTGGGGTACAGCACAGAATTTTGTGAGAGATGGATGGATGCAGGTCCAGATATTTGTTGAGGATACATCCCATTCACCACAGGGGCTGTGGGATAGGGCAACATAAGGCAGCAGGAACCAACATATAAAACCATACACAATTACTTTTCCTCCTCCTTTCCCTTCGTGGGACACTTTCCAGCTTCACTTCAGAGCAGAGGGACACACTGGAATTACAGAATAACCCACTGAAACCAAGAAATCTGGTGCATGCCCAGCCCTAGCAAAGGTGGAGCAGGAAACAGATCAGGGATTAGACCCACGGAGGGACATAGGTTCACAATTACCATGTTAAGCCCTTCAGTCCAGCTGTAAAGCCTCCGAGCCACTACCCAGCTCCTGCTTGACCCTGGGTGCCCCTTAAATCTTTTTGGTGTGCTGGTTTGCAATGCTAAAATTCCCAGGTGCTGAGAGATGGGTTGCTCCTGGGAGCAGCCCTGTCATGCCTTGGATGAGCAGCTCAGTGCCCCTTATCTGGTCCTTGAGGTGTTTCTCAGCCTTCCTCACCCATGAAGTCCAGCTAATGACAACTCCCCGAGACCCAAACAAAGTACAAACAGTGATGGGGGATCAGGGAGGGTGGTAGAAAACCTCGTGGCTGCCATTTTTATCCTCTTAATTTGTGTGTCTTTGCTCTGGTCCAGTGAATTGGCAAACAATTTTAAGAAGTGCTATAGGTTAGAACAGTGAAGAGAAGATTTCATTTGGAAGGGGCCTGCAATGACCACCTAGGCCACCTCTCTGACCACTTCGGGACTGACTACAATTTAAAGCAAATCCTAGAGTTAGGGTTATCCTGGAGGTGAATACAAGAGGACCTGTAGGTGGGAGATACCGGGTCAAATCCCCTCAGATGGGATGTAAATAAATACCTTGAGGGAGTGTAAAAAGGCATGTGATGTTGTGGGATCGACCTTAGGATTTTGAAATACTGCAGATCTTAATGGTTTTTCTTATAAAATGTGGGGCTTTGAGGTTTTTTGTATGTGTGAAGCTGTTTTGGTTTGGGGGTGGGTTTTTTTGGGGGGTTTTTTTGTTGTTTTTTTGTTTTGTTTTGTTTTGTTTTGTTTTGTTTTTTTTTGTTTGGTGTGGTTTGTTGTATTTTTAAGCAGGAAATCAGGACATTTTGTTAATGGGAGCATCTCAGATTGCAAGCCTCAGAGGGGAAAACCAGATCTGGAAAATTCACCTCTTACCCTCTCTCTGTCTCAGTTTCTTTACCTGTGAAATGGGCACCAGATTGCTTAGACTGTCTCTTCCAAAGTGCCCCTACACCGTAGGCTCCAACATGATGTAGAAGGTGCGAATTAAGACTCAGGTGTTTGATCCCTATGCAGCAGGATCAAAAATACTGCTCCGAGTGAGAAAAAATTGTGCCACCATAAGGAGAGTTTTATTTAGGACACTGCAGATCTGGATTTGCTGCCAGCAGCCTAAAACTAACAAGAACTTGGAGTGAAAAAAAAAATCCTTTCTGGTTTTATATCTCAATCAAGAAGAACTGTCCTTTTTAATTCAAATGCCGGGGTCTAGAGTTGTTTTCCCTGCAGATGCCGCGTTGTATTGGGAGTATCAGGAGCTGCCAATTGCAATAACAGTTTCTAATTCCAAATTAATTCAGTGTAAATGAACTGTCAAGAGAAGATTGATTTGTTTTGGTAATTGCCCTGATGCAGGCTGCTGGGTGACAGCGGGAAAGAGCAAAGAAGGGAGCTTTGGCAGGTCTGGCTGAGCCTAAGGGTGGATTGAGGAGACGGAGACCTAGCTGCAAATATCATCTGTCAGGACCACTGCTGAGCCCGATGCTTTTTCCCAGCCTTCAACCGTGTCTTCAGGAATGAAGCCGACACTGCAAAATGCTCCTTGAGTTAAAGACCTTGGTGTGTTAGGCAATTAGGAAAGGGGGGGAAAAGAGAGAGACCCCCTCCACTGGAAGGTCTGCTCCTTGTTCTGCCCCCACCTCTCCTGGGTCACCAGCCCTCGCCTCCTCTGTGGCGGCCAAGTGACAGTCGCACTCTGCGTCGTGGTTGGGAAAGGCTGAAAACGAGGGATCTGGGGCCAGGGGAGGGTGGGACATGCCACGTGGGACCTTTCACGCTGCCTGAGACAGATGGAAGAAGTTTGGCTCCTTGCGCAGCTCCACGTGGATGTGTCTGATGTGCCGAGCCCTTCTCAAGGGCTTCACCTGCCACCACAGTGTGTGGGATCCATCTGTACACAGACCTGCAGCAGCATCACTCAAGCCCATGCCAGTGATGTAGGATCCACCCAAACAAGTTATTTTAGCAGGAAATTCAATGTTACACTCCCAGCAGTGAGGGAAAAGGCTGAACAACCCAGCACATCAGGAAGCTACACTGTGTGTAACCCAAAAGCAGATTTTGGAGGGTAGGCGAGTGGCATTAGCTAATCCAGCAATGTGTAGGTGCCTCATGAGGAGCAATGACCATATGATTTTTAATCCATATTATAGATAAATACATAAATTTTGTTTAAATGACTCCATAGGTATAGCATTCTGGCTATTACTGCAGTCTGTAAAACAGCAAGCAAGAAAGCTCCCAGAGCAAATGACACAGTAAATGCCTAAATGTTAATGAAGTTGCTTGCTAAAGAACTGCCAAACAAAGTGGCTTTTGCTTGCTGTATTTTTGGGGTTTGTTTTTGTGCGTGTGCTTAAATTCCCTGATCAATACAGGTGCTGTGTGACTGAATTGCTAATGGAGTCTGTAGATTAGTTTATCAATAGCATTTAAATACTTTTCACACTTGCAGTAGATTTTGAATTATTTATTTGTTTCTGGTCAATGGCTTATGATCTCATTAGCATTTGTCTGTAAAGTGATACTAGACATGCTGGAATACTTTTAAGATTTCATGGCTCTGCAACTTTGTCTGGGAGAAGGAGGTGTCAGGGCTTAAACTCACAAAATCCTACAACAGTCCCTTTTAAGGCAGGGTCTCCTCTTGTGGGAGGAGAACACTCAGAATCTGCTTTTTGGGGAAAAAATGGAGACAAGTTTGTAGGTAGGCTGCTGCCCTGGAAAGTTCAACCTTTACAGTGATTCCCAAAAGTGGGAGGAAAGAAAACTGCCATGTTCGTTCTGAATTTTGGGCACAGAACATTTCACAGATATGTCTGGGATCCCACAGAAACCCTAGAGACAAGCTAGAACATGAACTGAAGCCTCCTGACTCGTTTTCTCTAGTCTTCATAACAAATCCATTCATCTTCCTAATTACAAGAGTCACAAATGTGCTAAACAATCTCATTTCATATGTTGCGTTCTTCTGATTTGATGGAGGAGGGGTTGCATTGTCCTGACAGACATTACATTTGTCTTTTATTATATTGATATGCCACATGTAGACTCCACACAAAGCTCGTAACAAGATGAACGCATCTCAAAAGGGAGGAGTTTTGCATTAAAAATTATTGGACATACACAATTTATAAGTGTTATCAATGAACTTCAAGAAGGGGAGAGCAGATTAAATGTAAAGCCAGGACAGAAACCAATAGGAAGAGACAGCAGAAATGTCTTGAGGTTGAAGAAGGTTGTGGAAGCAGGAGACTGTTTAACCCTTAGCAATGGCCTGGGATGTCCCAGGATGCATTCACAAGCAAGATAAAATCTGTGTAACAAAACCGGGACTTTCTACCTTGAGTTGAGAGAGAAGCACACTATCCAGGAAGTCTGAAACAAGAATGGAAGAAAAAAAAAAAAATCTCATCCTGGGAATCATCCGTGCCGTGACTGCTCTCCAGTGGACTCTCAGCATTCATCTGATGAGCCTGTTGAACATCTCATGAGCCTGAGAACAGCCAAGGAGGTGTCCGCTGTGCTGCATAATGTCCTGTGTTGCTCCGTGGCTACTCCACTGCTCTGTGCAGGGCACACGGCTTGCTCTTCTCCCAGATCTCGCCCCTGGCAACTTTGTCTCAGAGACAATTGACTGCAGCCAGGTCATGTGATGAAGCAGAGGTCCAAAACCTCCAAGATCTTCCTCACCTCTTACAGAGGAATCCGCAAAACCTTTTCCATTGGATTTACAGCCAGTCTTCCCGCTCTGAGGTCTCATCACATACTAATGCCACATCCCATCATGTGCTGAGCTCTTGCTAATTTTAGAGACGTTGGCAGCACTATAGAGATTCTTTGCTAAATTTTCAGCTTCAGAGCGTCTTCTGAAGTGGCCTGTACAATTCACCTTCACCAGCTGCTACAAAAAAATGGAATCAATGCCCGGAGTTGTGTTTTCTGTCAGCACTCGGAGCACCTCTGAACACACCAGGCATGATGGAGAGCCCTGTTTCGGTGTCAGGACTCTTCTTTTTAGTTAAAATGAGATGATCGATATATTCCTAAATATAACCATGGCTAGGACCAGGCCAGAACCACAAATTGCTGTCAAGTGTCATTCTTGCTCCTGTAGTTATCATCATATGTAATTTGTTTCCTTTTCCCCTCAACATCTGCTTGGTTTTTTCCCTGGTCAAGGCAAAGTGGGCACATATGAAAGATTTTCTATGTTTTTTTGGCTCTTCTGGTGGAATGACCAGGACTGGAAGTTAAATCCACTGGAAATCTGGTGGACATTGGTCCCGGAGAATAAGAAGAGTGAGACAGAGTTCACTGTCTTCGGCTGAACTTGGCTCCCCTGTAGATTCATAGTCCTTCCTCCCTTGCAGCAGAACCTGTGGCTGCAAAAACGCTTTTATGGTGATAAGGAGAGCCAGGACAGCCTCATGAGTCTCTCATGAACCAGCAACCTTGTGAACAAGTGAAGCTTATTCAGAACGACCCAATGTGTCCCTGTAAAATGCCCCCAGTTTCCCCGAGGAGTCCCCTAAGAATTTGCAAATGTGAAGTGCCATGTGTGCTGTACACGTTTGGCAGAGAAACCCAGAAGGAATTTGGTGGCAACCAGGGACACCTCACAAAAACGAGGACAGAGTCTTGAATCCCCTGGAGAAGGGCTGGTGGAGCAGCCACCAGTGACTTGAATACTGTAAGACAAATATGATGTTTTTGGCAGATACACGTATTTTCTCCTCTCTGAAGGCTCTGGGACCATGCAGAACACTGAGTCAACTGGATCACAGATACAACACTTTTTCTTCTCTTTCCCTTTTGTCTTCTTTTCTTTCCCCTCTCTTTCTTTTTCTCTTTCAGTTCAGCCTAAATAATGATCTAGGACAGCACTGTCTCTTTAAAGGTGGCCTTTTTAACTGCAACCTAATCTTCTTCTATCCACTTGGACCTTGGATTTAAAAAATTTCACCAATCCGGATTTCCAAATCCTTGCAGATTCTGAGGGGGCTTGTTTATGGAAGTATCCTTTAGAAAACGGCTTAGACTTTAAGATGAGGAAACGCAGGGAGCTAATGTGAAGATTTAGGACTTTCTAGGAAGCTTGCAGTGCCTAAGCCCTGCTTGCTTGAGCAGTCTGAAGGTCCTTTTGCAGACTAAGAGGGATTAATACCCCTTTAACCAGCGGGGCTATGCACACATTCATAAATATACCATCTCTCTCTAATCGCTTCGCTCCCTAATCCACAATGATTTCTTAGGAATTATCATTTTATCTCAGCTAAATAAGCACATTCCTTGTGCTTTCCTGTAGAAAAATAAAATATTTCAGAAGATTTTCTTTTCAGCTGTGGTGCCATGAAAATCAAGCTTTTATTTAAGACCATGAGTAAATAAAGGAAACTTTGTTTATTTGCTTCTCAAGCGAAGGGCGATCGGTCACATCCGCCGAGCATCTGCCTGCTGATCCACCCACTCCTGGTCCAAATGACTCCCCTGGAGTCAGGATCAGGCTTATTTGTTTGCCTAAGACCTCGTGAAGTGACACCTCTCTGTATGCACAAGACTCAGGTGGAAAAGGTTTTTGCAAATTACTGCTAATGCTGATGTGAGGGTTTGTTGAAAGAGACCATTTTTGAGAATCCCGTATAGCTTTTCATGTTTACTTTGTAGATCTTTCTCTACTTCTTTTGCTTTTCAGGTTTGGTGCGGTTTTCATATGGTTTTTATTTTTGCATTTCACTTGCCCAAGCTCAGCCACCTTACACAGGACTATCAGTCTCGATTTCAGGGAACATCAACTTTTTTTTTTTTTTTTTTGCACCGTATCACTCTCTGGGTTCTCATGCAGCAATATCCTCCTGGCCGTAAGCACAGCTGGTTGCATGGGGTTGACCTTGGGGCAGGGAGGAACTACAAGTAATGAGGAATCTGACTTCTAATGGCATTTTAAAAAGAAAAGAAAATAGTTCTTTTTATTGCTAAGAATATTGCACAGAAGTGAGTATTTCTCTGGTAAATCATTCCCCACTTAGGCTTTGGTTTCTAAGATCACTTTCAAATCCAGAAATGAGTTCAGGCAAATTCCAGCTGAAGTGAAACACTCAGCTCTGGGAAAGGCTTTGAGTTTAATATTAAAAAAAGCCTGTGAATTTCCTCTATTTCTACTTCTTACTCAGTTAAACTCTGGCCTTCTATCACAAAAAATGCACATAACCTTGAGAATCAATACAGCTGTGCTGCATGGGGAGCTCCAGCACCTATAGGTTTCAATGTTCACAGGTCAAAAAAGTTGTAATAAAATATTTATTCTGGAGGATTTTATATTTTAAATAAAATCCTCCAGAATTAATAGGGACAATATGAAAGATTATTGTAGAAAATCAAAACTGTTTTGGAGCAGTTCTGTTTGTTTAACATAGGTATTTAAGAAATAATTTAGGGTGTGAATTAAAAAATACATCTCTTCCCTTTGTAGATATAATAATGATAAATGAAGAATTAGAGCTATCTCCAAGTATTTCCAGAGTTCAGAGGTATTTGAATCTGTGTTTTCTTTTATGTCTCTCTCTACTGAGACCATTCAATTTAACAAGAAGTGAAATAGTGTGACAAATCTGCCGCAGCCTTTTATTACTTACGGTCCCTACGGGCTTTATATTTTTTCTTGTCCCTTGCCCCTTCCCCATGCACTCTGTGGTCAGAAGAGCAATACAGAAGCCATAACATGAAAATGTAGATGGCCTACAATGAAATCTTTGTCCTAGCAGGTGTGTTTGCAGTGAGCATCCCAGGCTGCTGTTCATGCTCCCCTCAGTGCAGATGACTGACCCTGCCCAAGAAGATGTGGAAGAATCCCATTCCCTCTCTTTGCCAGGAGATCCTTCAGTGTTTGCAGTGTCTGCAGCTGGGCTCAATGTAGATCTGGCTTCTGCCCAACGTTACCTGCACACGGGAACCTGGATTTGTAGCTCATGAGGGCTCAGAGATGGGACTGCCTGAACTGAAGCACTGAGTGAATGTGTGTGACAGCCACCAAATGAAATCTGCTCTCACAGCAAGGCCATCCTTGGTGGAGAGGAGCCTCCAGCTGTTTTTGGAGGGTGTTACCCAACCACAGCTCTGCCACCATAGCATCTGCCACCTTCTTTTGCTGTAGCTGGAAGGTCTTCAAAGCACCCAGACCAACGGAGGGCTGATATTCCTGGCTCTGGCTTTTAACCTTTTAACAGGGGATTAAAACCCCTATTCTAGTGGGTTCCCCCATGGTATTAAAGGACTTGGAGCCCTTCTGCCATGAGGATGTCTCCAGCATTGTTTCCTAAATTCTTCTTGCAACAACAAAAATATCCACCGTGCTCCAAAGGTGCTCAGTTAAACCTGAGATTGATCTGATTTAAGGGGGATTTCCACCTGGGCTGAGGTCCAGGCCTCACATCTCTCCATACAATGCTCTGCCCTAATGCTCGTTGAAAGCCTGGAAGTAGCTGGGAGGATTAGCTAATGGGTAATTTAAATGGGTCATTTCATAAGAGATGTGTATGATAGGCAAGCTTGAAGCCTTGCTTAAACCCTGTAGCTTTGTCTTGTCTCTGTGTGTCTCTTTGTGCCCTTGCCATATGTCTCTTTGCTACTTTTTCTGTTCTCATCTTCCACCCCATCAACTGCAGAGCTCCCTTTCTTTGTATTCTCAGCCAGTCTCAGCTAAAGCCCATTTTTTGTCAATGGGAGTCATGGACTGGGCCTTCAAACTCCATCTGACAACGAATCTGCCCCACATGGAAACAGAGAAAAAAGATAGGTCTGGGCAAAAGAGCATTATATGTGCCTGGACATACATACACAGATTTATTCTTTCATTTCTTATCTTTGTGTTTCTCTTTTAGACTGAAAGATCTAAAGGGTCGAAAATTTGTGATAGTGAGCCTAGAAAAGTATATACAAAGGCTGCTAATGACAAACATATTTACTGCACCTCCTGCACTTAATAATCCTCATTAGAGCTGTAAAAACAAACATATTATGCCTTAAACTGTTAAGAATGTCTTCTAATGGAATTTGAGGAATTAAAACATGGAACCAAGGTTTATCAGCCTGTTGCTAGGAGAGCTGCAGTCTGTGTTTGCTTAGGGAATCATCATCAATAATCCCTTAATCTAATCGCAAAATATAGGAAGCTGCTGCTCTGGAATGACCCTATTGGATGCAAGTAGTAAGCAACAGCAGAGAGCTACAGGGTTACCCAATAGCAGCTGCTGAGCTGTGGCTGTATCCAGGAGAAGGCCATGGGTTCAGGCACCTTGGAAGTGTATGAGGAGACTTTTTGTCACCAAATGGACCCCAAAAGAACAACCAACCACGCTGTGGGATTTCCCCAGGAACAAAAGGATCTAAGCGCACCAGAATGGGCATACAGTGTCAGGCCAAAAACCTGCTGGAAACAGTATTGACCCGATTTCTGAAAGTGCCCAAAAGGGAGGGTACGGGGAAGAATGAGGAACACTTTTCCAGAATACTCTTTATCGCTTTGTTGTTTAGACCTAGAGAGCCAGCAGTGGTATCTTGGAATGGAACATCTCTTTTTTCTTCATGAATTTGTTCAGTTGCCTTTTGAAGTGAAATAAAGTCTTAACATTCAAACCATCGCTTATTGTGGACTTCCATAATGTGTTTACAAGCTCTGACTGTGTTTAATTTGGATCACTGTTTGTTAGTGTCACTGGATTATGTCTACTTCTTGCACTGGAAGAGACAGTGAACAAACATCCTTTATTTGCTGTCTCTGAGCTTCCTGCCACTTTGTAGAGATACAAGTGCAATTTTAGATGCCTTCCCAGAAGGATATGAGCACAAGGAATACTAAGAATTCCCTGAATCCTACATATTTTTGTTTCCATCTCTTTGAATGGCTTAAATACTGAGCTTGCAATCAAGACACCTAAATAAAGAATGGTGCAAAACGGTGCAATCATTTAAATTCACATTTGAAATACTGTAAACCTTGATGTGTTTCGATGTGTGGATAACACACAGTGGTGTTTGTGTACATGTCAAAGGAGAGGTGGCAGAGTGCAGAAGTAAATTTCCACTTAACCCACTGGACAGTAGGCACTCCTTTTTGAGCAGACACAATAGAGCAAAAAAGAACTTCCAAAACTGTCTGCACCAATCCACAACTGCTTCTGATAACCTCTTTTTGCTGATAAAGACCTCTGAAGAACAGTTCTGGCAGCAAAGCTGGAGACTTCAGTTTCTTTTCATGAGACAGTCCCGAAAGGTGAAGGCTCTATTTTAAGGTGAGCATACTGGCCCTGGGTCAAATCTCTCATAAATCACTGTCTAACTCTTGCATCACCCATCCAGTGCCTGGGATGAGCATTGTGATTTACTGCTTAATTCAGGCCTTGATCCAAAGTCAATTGAAGTCAGGAGGTTGGCACCAAGAAGTTCAGCCCCTAAGGCTGTTTACGCAGGACTTATTGAAGGAAGAACTTACAGACATGAACCTTCTGTCACCCTTTTTTCACTATTTTTTATTTTGGTCTATGTCTCTCTGTTTCTCTCTCCCACCCCACCTCCTGGATTTCTGACCTCTATGGTGACTCCAAAGTCTGCAAAGCACTCAATGTCAAAGTTTCTGTTGTCGTCCCATGAGAGAGGGGACAGACTGGCAGGAACTGCCCACAAGAACAGGTGAAGTGGATGGGGGATATTCTCCTTCTGCCAAAGCTGACTTGAGCTGAATCTGAGGAAGATCCAAGGTTTCAACTTGTGTACTGTACCCTGGACATCTACATTTCCTGCCCAACTGGGGAAGCTCATTAAAGAGGTTGTCTTCAATATCCATCCTTCTCCCCACTGAGAGGTGTCTCAGATTAGGCCACTCAGCCTCAGTTTACTACACCCTTCCCCAGTTGCTGGGATAATTCAAGGTCCATTCTTCCATCTTGTCCCTGAGACCAGACCTTCCAAGCCTCTGGGCTATGAATGAGACCTCAGCACTTCAGGGCCCCTGACAGCACCAGGAGGTTATCCTGAGTGGGACAGACAAAGCAAAAAAGACCTGGGAGCCTCTCATGATGTCCTTGGACAAAGCCAAGCTGATTTTCAAAGAACAGCCAGGATAAGCATGCAGAAAGGTTTTGTTACCATAAAGGGTTTGATATTTTTCTCAATGCCGTTGGCAACATCCTTAGCTTTCAGGGGGACCACACATTTTGCTCCTACCAAAGGGTAGCCAGCAGCCTTGCTTCTTCTGCCCTAGAGACCTGGATGGGGCTTTAGGAATCTGCCTGGACCTAATAGTGCTGGGCACCCCTGTTATACCATGAACTCCGAAGCCCGTTTAGGAGGTGAAATTGTTGCTGTGCCACTCATCCGTGTGGAGTCTGGGATGTTGAATAAGGTCCCAGCCTCTCTCCTGCAAGAACTTCCAAGGTCTTTCTGCTCTACCAGGCAGCCTGTTTTCCAGAAACTTGCATAAGCTTCTCAGCTGTCTAGGAAAAGCATCTCTTGGAGACCTCAGTGGTTGACATTGCCAGTGGATTCAGAAGAGATTTTGGGGAGGGAAAGCGGGGAAGGAGCTGGGAAGAGCACAGATGGATACACACACACACACACACACACACACATTGGCTGATTGCATGGATCTCTTTTTCACGAAATCATGGCAAGGTGTGACCACAGCAACACAAGGGTTTCCATGGGCATCCCTCAGAGCCCACTGCGGTGGGCAGAACAGCCCCACCTGCTTGCAGATGAGAGGGAACAAACATGGATAATCTCGGGGCTCATCCAGCTCCACCACTTGCGCTGGTTAATCCCTACCAACAGCGCTGCCTGCAGAACCGTGAGGCCCCCTGGACACTGCCAGCCCACTGGGGAAGCAGCAGCCAATCCAGAGCCAGCTCTTCTGCCCAAAAGCAGTTTACTATGCAAATGTTTGGGGGAGGGATCCCCATCCCATTGGCCCCTGGCAGGCACAGCTGGTTTGTCCATGGCTGGTTCCAGACGGTCTGGCAGGAGACACGGAGAGCAGGAGTAGGGATGAGCCCGGGTGGCCTCTGTTCTGACCATATGGCTCCATGAATCTTGTCTAACAGTGATTTTCCTTAAATGCAATCCTTTAAGGTGTTAAATCTTGCTTTAACTTATTTGGCTGATCCAACTTAGATCAGATTATGTTTGTATTTATTGGGATTTATGGATGTATGATTGCCTCTGAGCCCATATGGACAGCTAATTTATCAATTAGAGCAATGCTGATCATTGCAGAAGCATGGCAGAGGCTGTTAAGCACCATTATCGGTTTCAACCTGGTCTGACCTTGAGACACACATTTATTATGTCTGACAACCTTTTATTCTCACTGCCGGATTACAGATGTGTAAATTGGGATAAAACCTTGAATATTCATCTTGGGTATGTAAAAAAAAAAAAAAAATCGGAACTTGTTGGAGATGAAGAATATGACAGGGAGAGCTGTTGAGCTGTATGCAGAGAATGGGACCTGCTTAGATCTTTCTTTGTGTTGTGCTTGTGGCAGCATTTGGGACCAGGATGGCAGGATAGTGCCCTAGGAGTCTAATTAAAAACAATGGTCATTTTTCAGACAGAAAGAATTCAGCTCTGATTGCTAATTAAAGGCCATTATTCCTATGTTGTAGTAACCATAGCAAGGGCAATTTTCCCCTAAATCAGAGGTAAAGATTGGTGTAGATTGGTGATTTCAGTAGCTGGCATTAACAGTCAACATCTCCATGCCAGCATCATCCCAGTTACAGGTAGAAAGGTTGGGACGGTCCTGTTGTTTTGGGCTGCAAGAATGCATCATTGGATCATGTTCAGCTTTTCATTCATGAGAACCCACAAGTGCTTTTTCACAGGGCTGCCCTCAATGACATCTTCTCCCAGTCCATCTTCATGTCTGGGATTGCCCTGACTCAGGTGCAGCACCTGGCACTTGGTCTTGTTGAGCTTCATTAGTTTCCCATGGGTCCACTTTTCAAGTTTGTCCAGGTCCCCCTGGATGGAAGATCCCATCCTTCAGGAGTGTCATCTGCCCCACTTCGCCTGGTGTCACCTGAAAACTTGCCGAGGGTGCACTCGATGTCACTGTGTCTGTGTCCCATTAAAGAGTGCCAGCCCCATGGCACAGCTCTGAGGGACACCACTGGTCACCAGCCTCCAGCTGGACACAGAGCCATTGTCCTTAGGGATGCCATGCCGGCTGTCTCAGAAGGGGCTGATCTCAGAGGTGTGTTAGAAGGCTGGGTGAGAGGCAAAGAAATTTCCTGAAGTCAGCCCTCCTTCTCCCGGCCCAACTCAGATTTACCATGGTCAGCTGAGCTGCATGGACATGTGAATGTCAGATGCGTTTGGGCCCATAGGTTAAACGGGTACCTGGGGTTTTGTCTCATTTGTTTAGAAATCAGGTGTCCAGGAATCTGCTAGCACTGTGGGATAGGGTATCTGTAGGTGATAATGCCCGACAGAGGAGGAATGAATCATCATCTGCAGCTGCTGATCTCCCCATGGATGGAGAAGGAACTTTGACTACTGGCTTAAATGAAATGCCTAAATTTTAAACAGCTACCTTCAAGTGAGATGAATGCTGCTGTGGGTATGGGATGCAAATGTGGGCCTGGAGAGGGGAGCTAAGTGCTTCTTAACCAGCTTCCTTGCCTTCCTCTCAGGCTCCCGTGACCACATTAGTCAGATACTTCATAAATCATGTGTCTGAAAGAGAAATTGTTCCACACACGTCTCAGTGATTCTGCACTCGTCACCTTGACCCTGGTGTTTTACAGAGAACAAAAATCATACCCACACCTGTTAAAGGACAAGACTAGGAACTAAGGAATAGGATTGTTTTAGCAATATGCCCCCAGCCTTACTGGTTGTAAGGGACTTCATCCTGTAGATGATTGAGAGGACTGAATTTGTCAATTTGCCATCAATACTGAATTATTTCTATTGCAATCATCAAGTCTAGAATCTAAATCAAGAGGGATGTTGTTTGTTGGTTGGTTTTTTTTTCTCTAAGAAAGTATAGATTTGGAGGAACGTGAAAGTAGGAAATCATATCAGTTTTGTCAAACTGCTTAATAAATTGATAAAAGGGGAAGACAGGAACATCTCACTTCTGTGATTCACAACTGGCCATTGTTCCCCATGAAACTCTTTTGTTTCTCTCTACCAAAGAAAAGAAAATCTTTCCGATGCTGCTTTGCCTGGAGAGATGCATTGGCTGCAGTCTCACAACATGAGCACCTTGGGTGAAAAAATTATCCCACAGTGGAAAAACTCAACTCTAATAATAAAAAGCGTGAAAATATTAACTCTTCAGAGTGAATAGTGTGGTTGCTTGTTTACCAAATGGGATGTGTAAACCCATTACGTAAAATGTCTTTCATCGCCCATATGCTTTCCAAACTAATCAGCTTTGAATCCTGCTAAATCCCAGATTGAGATAACAAATGAAGAGCTCAGCTCGCTGGAAGAAAGGCAGCCTCTTTCTGCTGGGTATTAAAAAGAGTTAAAGGTCACATATTCCCCATGTGGACAGCCCAAAAAAGAGATCGTGCCGATAACACCTATGGCTTTTGCGTGCTAAGTAAGTATTACTGAAAGTGAAATTCATGTCAAACACAACTAAAGGGCAAAGTTTCAGATTAATGCTCACGTGATGGCTTTGTACAGGATGGAACATCATATCCTAAAAGAAGCTTTTGCCTCCCCAGTCATACAGTGACGATGTTTACAAGGCGGGGATGAAGGCGCTCTTGGCTCACAAGTCAAACCAACACAAACAAAAGGCCTTTGGCTCTGACCTGCTTTCTCCTGGGCTGCATTTGTGGTGACCATTCTGCTGGTCACCAAGTACAAGCCACTGCTTCTTGCTGTGAGATGTGGATCCATGAGGATGACCATTGTCATTTGGAAAGGAGATGAGGTGGCTCACAAAAGGCCTGGTGTGCAAGCAGTGCACATTTGATCTGAAATTTCTGTAAGTGTCAGATAACTTTTATCACAGCTATTTCTCTCCCAAAATATCTCTTTTGGACCCCCCCTCACATGCCTTCTTTTTTTTCTTTGTAAACTTGAAATACTTCCTCCCCTTTCATATCTTTTTATTCTTGCAGTAAAAACTTTGCTCCTTTGTCAGCTGTCAATTGCTTTAAAAAAATGCAAGTGTAAGCACAAAATTTTCAGTAACTGCAAAAACTGTTGATTGATCAACAGTTTTCCCAGAGGATGGATCTATGCTTTTCCATAAGGCTGTCAAATTTATACTGACAAGGGTTATGTAAGGTCTTTCCATGAATATTTGTATCTATCTGTGCCTACATTCAACAGATTCCTTGCCAGGAATTAAAGAAAATGACCAGTCCAGCACAGTTGCTAACTCGTATTTGGTCTTTTGTTGTCCAGTGTTTATCAAATAATATAAAGCTTCACATTAAAGTGGTCTTTTGGGATCTGAGCACAGGATGCCTCCTTGGACCCTGAAGTACCAGATACCAAACCCTGTCTTGTCTTAGTTCCTCCAGCTCTCCTAAGCAAGAGCACTTCATCTGTGCTGAATTTGGGCTTCTCCACCCCAGAAAGATGGGCTAAACCCACCCCTGGCCCCACACTGTGTTTGCACAGGGTGGATGGAGACAGGACTGGGATCCAGCTCCCAGCTTTGCTGGCAGTGTTGATGTACCCTTGCTATTTTCTGGTCACTGGAAAACTATTGGTTTTCCTGTTGCTTTAACTGTGGTGCTCCATAGGTTGAAGTTTTAGGAAAAGCCTCTACACAGCTCAGTTCTTGAATGGCAAGGAGTATATCATCACCCACACTCATCATTCTGCTATTGCATAAAAATGTTCCAGCTAGATTAACCTCATCTGTTTGAATTAACAAAGAGAAGGTTAAATGGTGACTTGATTTTCATCTATAAATGCTTTCCCAGGAAGCAAAGTTCTGGTAGCAGACAGCTTTTTAATCCAGCAGACAAAAGCTGAACAAAGTCCAATGGTTAGAAGATAAAGCAGATGAATTTAGAGCAGAAATGAGAGACAGATTTTTTGGGAGGGAGGAGGATTATCCATTAATGAATCTTTCCAAAGAGTATTGGGTTCTCTGCTTTCCCCTTCTTGATGGCACTGACTTTCTGTTTGCCCAGACCTGAACCCTGGAAAAGCAGGTTGTAACAGGACTTTGTGGAAGGATGAAACCATTTTCGGTTTCCTTCCACATCATACCTCTGTTTGCACAAGCTCGTCTTTCCGCTTGTGCCTTCTTCCCTGCAGATCATGCCAGGGCACCAGATTAGGCTGGGAGAGGCTGGACGTGAAAACTGAGCTGCCAGATTCAGGTTACGGTTGTTCCTAAACTTTTGCATCAGAAACACACTTTTGATTATAGATTTTAAAATAATTATATCACAGTGAAACTGATTATGAAAATTAATATGAAAAATGCTAGATTTTTGAGTCAGCAATAAACGTAACCTGTAAAACAAAATCAAAAGGTCAAGGAAAAAAAATGTTTGTCGTTTGAACCAATACTAAAGATAAGATTTTTTTTTTTTTTTTTTTTCCTTCTAGGGAAGCTTCACATTGGATGAAAAAGAGGGGGAATGAAAAGCAATTTTTGACATTTCACTTTTTGGGGCTTTTCCATAATATGCAATAAATTGAAGAATAAAAGACAGAAAGAATGCCAGCCCACCAAACTCTGTAACTAGCTTTACACTTCAGAATAAAACCAAATTCAGAATATTTAGGACCTTGTGTTCAGGCATTTTTTAGTGGTGATGCTGTCAACTCCTCTCTGTTTTGCTAAGGAATTTTAGGGAAGGTCTGTTTTTAACTTTCCTAAATCATCTGGTAAACAAGGTGAGGAGATGAAGACAATAAATTTAAAAACAAGAAAAGATTTAGTTAGGACACCTAATTAGGATTTCTAATCAGGAGTCATCAAGACCTATAATTAGCAGGGTTGTTCAGACTCATTGCTTTCTCTTTAATGGCCATAGGACATCCAAATGGTTTTAAATTATGTACCATGGGCTCCTAATCAGTTTATTGAACATCATAAATTGTTAAAAGGAGTTAATAGCTTGTGTTTCTTGGTAGAAAGTGCTAATACTCGAGGCAGAGAACTCATCAAATGAACCTCGTTAGAGAGGGGAGGAGGCAGATTGCATCTCAGTGTCTCATTTTGTTTTAGTAATTAGCTTTTACTGGATTATCCGATCCAAATCTTTATTCAGTTTACTCTGTCAAATCTAGTTTGCATTTTAAATGGAAAATTGACACGTGGAACAATTTGTCTCCTGACTGGGTTAATGGGTCCAGCTGGCAGGAGGCTCCAGCAGGAAGGGGGTTGTCACCAAAGCCGTGGTTGGGGTACCAGCCAGGGCTTTCCCCAACACTTGATGTCCTCCAGCCTTCACCCTCAGCTTCTGCTCCAGCAGCTGGAAAGCTCCCGTGTGTGAAATTGCCACGATGCAGCCCCAGCTTGCCCCTGAGAGCAGCCAGGGACCCTCGGCACAGGGAGCACAGCACCATGAAGCCATCCCCTGGGAGCAGATCAGCTGCTTCTGAGCGGGATTTTGTCTCTGACTGTGGCCAGTACACACTGCTTTAGCAGAAGTTACAAGAAAGCTCCCAGTGGACAATTACAAGAAATTCTCCCTTCACAAAAGGTCCCTGGTCCCTGGGGTGTGGGTAGTAACACCCACCTTATCTGCTGGGACAGAATGCATTAAAATGCTGAGATTCTTACTGTTTTACTGGCTGACATTGTGACTTCTCTGCACATGGGTTTGCCTGACAAAAAATTAAGGATTTGGTGCAAATCCAAAAAAGGATTTGGTTTTTAAGTTCTAAAAACCATCATTGTAAAGGTGCTGCTGTGAGCCCAGCTCAGTGGATTCAGCACCAAGCTCTGGTTCTTCCCTACGCTGGGAAGCTCCGGATATCAAAGCAAAGCCTCCCATTGCCACCCCACTGCACTTTTCATCACACAGTAGTGGTCCCAGCTAATACCTGGTTGATTAAAATCCGGAGGACAACCACAGCATATCCCTGTTTCCAGGAGCCCGTTCCCAGGACTCTGATGGTTTATGCTTTTCTCTTCTACCTTTGCATGACTTTCCATTTGAGAAAATGGCCTGACTTCCCATGGCTGAGTACGTATGAGGAGGAGGAGGAGGCTGATGCTGGAATGACCAGGATGTGTTGGTGTTGGAGATTTCAGGGCTGCAGTGCAGATTGATGGGATTTACCTGCCCTGATCACTAATGTTACTCGCTTGCATGGAGCACATCTGCAGCAGGACGAATGAGGTGCTGTGACTCCAGTGGTACAAAGCCCCCAGGCCTGACCGGAGTGGGGAATCCTTTCAGTGCCCTTCACTGAGCAGCAGCCCCCTGTGGAGGTGGTGTCTCAGCTCCGGAGAGGACTCAGTGGCATCCCCAAAATCCCTTGGGGGAACCTCTGGCAGAGCAGGGACCCATGGCTTGTTCGTGTCTTGTAACGCCACCTTCCCCCTCTGTGCTCCCCACTTCAGGAGTGCAGCTCAGCAGGAAACATCTGCAGGAGACATCCCTGGCTCAGACACTGCATCCCCTGCTGGCTTTAAGGAGCCACCTGGGAATGAGATTGCAGCAAATACCATATCTCCTGCAAGCCTCCCTGAACCCATGGAACAAGACAAAAGAGATTCATCCCCCTCTTCCTGCTTGAGAAGAGGGGTTGGGAAAGTGAGTCTTGCCATGCTAATGTCACACAATTACTTCTTAACTGCCAAAACAAATGGCAGAAATGGGGAAAGTGACACCAAATCAAAAATGTCACAGGTGATCGATTCATGTCATCTACCGTCGCCGCAGCCAAGGCTGGCGAGAGAGACACAGTGATAACACAACACTAATATTATATTACAGCCTTCACGGCGCTGAATGCCAAGTGATGAATATGTGTCACTTTATGTGTCGCTCACTCTCCAGGCCTGGGCGGGCGAGCATGGAAAATGGAGTGTTCAGGATTAATGATATCGAAAATGATAGAGAGGAGATTGAAAATTCCTTCCTTCCTGAACCATGCAGATTGAAATGTACCTCAGAGCTATCTCTTGCTGCCCTCCTCCTCCGCCCACTTTTTAAAGGTCTTTTGTGCGGCATTTTGAAGATGAAAAGAAAAGAAAAAGGAAAAAAATAAAGAAAAAAAATAAAAGAAGATAAGAGATGGAAAGAAAAGGTGAGATGAAAAAAGACATCAGATTAAAAGACAAGAGTTGAAAAGACAAGAGATGAAAAGAGGAGAAGAGAGACAAGAAGAGAAGAGAAGAGAAGAGAAGAGAAGAGAAGAGAAGAGAAGAGAAGAAAAGAAAAGAAAAGAAAAGAAAAGAAAAGAAAAGAAAAGAAAAGAAAAGAAAAGAAAAGAAAAGAAAAGAAAAGAAAAGAAAAGAAAAGAAAAGAAAAGAAAAGAAAAGAAAAGAAAAGAAAAAGAAAAAGAAAAAGAAAAGAAAAAAGAAAAAAACTAAGAAAAAAGAAAGACACGAGAAGAGAAGAATTTTTTATAAAGAGTGTTTTACTTGGAAATTTCTTTCTCTGCTCCTCATGGTTTGATTTATGAGCAAGATTTCCCAAACTCAGGTATTCTCTCACATGCAGATACAGCCTGGAATCTGGCCATGATTTTAGCCCACAGCCACCACTTCTCAGCTAAAAACCTGAGGTAGCCAGAAGGCTCTGGCTGGATTAAGGTCTGTGCATGATGTGTTATAATTAGCAAGTGATCTGACTGAGCATTCTCAATGAAAACCAGAGCATTCAGCAATTTCAGGTGAAAATCAGAGCCCCACGGTGCTGGTAATTTTCCACATCTAACGAGAAGAACTGGTAACTGAGAAGCACTAGGGATGAAGTGACCTGTCCAGTGTCACAGGCAGAGCTGAGCTGGTGCATGGCTCCCCCTTTCATATTCACGCACTATTTAGGCATGAATGCTGCTGGATGACCCATTCCCAGGGGCCCAGAGACTGCAGACACATTGGTGGGGCTGGAGAAGGTTACAGATGTGCATTTGCGTAGCTGCAGGGTTGGACCCTCTCAGCCCATGCAGAGATGGTTCCATGCAGACATTCCCTTGTCCTGGTGTCTGGCTGGTGCTGGCTCTGGGAGCTGCAAGGCCCTGTTGCAGCGCCTGGAGTTGCTGAGTGAGGGGTTTGCAAGACTTTTCCTTGCAGATGGCGGGCCTGGAAGGAGCTTATCCAGGGACAATCCACCCTTGGTGTCTGATGGTGGGTGCTTGTGACCATCCTGGTTTTGAGGAGAAAGGTTACCTCCAGTCCTGGAGGTTCGGTTTGGGTTTATCCTGGATTTGGCAAGGATGCCTCAAACCTTTGATACAGAAAGGAAAGGAAGGAAAGAAAGTTTTTAATACCTTTTTTCCTATATTTTTTCCTTTAACATTTATTTTTACCTCCCGGTTTCTTTAATTGGGTCACCTCCCCAGGTGGGATGAGGGCTTATTCCTTCCTTCTAGCTACAGTGGAAACCATCTACTGCCTTGCTGTGCCTTCACCTGATATTCCACATGCTGCTCTTCCCGTGGAGCTTGGAGCTTTCTGTCTTTGAGGCACGGTTAACGGGGGCAGAGTTTTGTTAAGCAACCAATGCTGCGTAATGGAACAGCCTTTTTTCCCTTTCTTTCCCTCTTCTTGACCCATTGCAACTCCTGGATAAAGTGTTTCACACAGAAAAGATACGTGCATCAAATAACAGAAAGTTGAAATGGGATGCAAAATTTGTTTGAGCATCACGTTAAGAAAATGCTTCCTGACTGCCAAACACCTGCCTGACTTTATCATTAACCTCTCCTGCAGAATGAGCGCTAATGGAGAATGATCTTAAGCACTCACAGCCATTAGTTTCATATGGCAATAGACTGAGATTGGAGGAAGAAACCCAGAATCAACTGAGAGTACCTAATTAATTGGATTATAATTACATTTGGAAAGCTAAAAGGTAATAGATCTGTTTGAATTATGATCATCACAGGCTCTTCAGGGACAGAGTGTGCAGTGTGAATCACTTGTATGTGATCACCAGAGACATGGAGAATTAAATGACTGCAAATATTTTAAATAAGAGCACGTGTTCACTAGTGGGAATAGTGGCTGCCAAGCTTGGCTGGCATGAATGTGTTTGCTTTGAGGTGGCAGTCACTGCTCTTTTGTACTCTAATTTTTTTTAAAAGGATACCTGAGCCAAAAATCCCTTACCTTTGGTGTGGTTCACCTCTGGAAGAAGGATCAAGCCTAAAGACAAATGAGGGCCTGGAGATTAAATTTACATGTGGCTGGTGATTTCCTAAATTGTAACGGAGAGAGGTCACACACCATCACTGGACACATATTTTTGTCTGTCTTTCCTGACTCTTTTATCTTTTTCCTGTCCCCCTGAGCATGCAGTGCTGACTTCCCCAGCCTTGAATATACTTTTTCTGCACAAAGCCTTCTGATAATAAAGGAAAAAAAAAGAGAGAATGGAACAGAAAGAAAAGAGGCATTTCAGAGATACAGAGCATTAACAAAAGCCTCTAGATTTCCAGCATAGAGTAACAGGGCGGTGGAAGTATTCGATCAGAGCCATAAATCTAATGAGATTGTAATGATATGCAAATTAACAGCACCATGAGCCAAATGGGTAAAGTTTCTTTATGGAGCATATTAAGAGGCATTTTGCCTAAGTGGAATGGTTGGGTGAACAATAAATGGTGAGCCACAATCTGCAAGTATTGCTTGACAACAGCAGTTAGATAAATAAAAACAGATGAAGACAAGTGTTATTCCTTCCTTTAAAAGGACAGATGCTGCAAATAAAACCGCACTGCCCTCCTGCAGTGGGAAACTGCAGCTACGCAGCCTCCATAAAATACCAGGGATTTTTGATTGCTCTTGTTCAAATTAATACTCACAGGAAACTTCTTGAAAACACAGTTTTGATCCAGCATTTATATATTCAGGGATGGACAAGAAAATGTGAAACCTCAGGCCAAATTGTTTTCTAGTGTAAATTAGGCAGCCCCCATTAGCTCTACCAGTTTATGCTAGCTTTGGATCTGGATCCCAAACTGTACCTGCCAGCATCTGACTCTTGATAAATATTGAGTGGTCTCACTGTGACATTTTAATTATAACATTATGGATTTTAGGAGAAGGGGGAGCAAAAGAAGAGAAAGCACTTATTTTTGGTTTTAAGCTTAAAGGAAGAAAAAAAAAAAAATAGGGGAAGGAAATAACATCTCTCCAGATCCCACAGGGATTTAGTGGATATCAGTTAAATCTCAGTTCTTATAATTTTCCAGGGCTCCATCCAACCTTATTTAACTTCCTTGCCATGGGCACCTACTTTGCAATTTTCACATGGAAGAATGGCTTGAGATCTCTTAAGTGCTGTCAATTGGCCAAACTAATGACTTCTGTGCCAAAAGTAGTGGTGGTGGTGGTGGTGGTGGTGGTGGTGAAGCCATGTCTGTGTATGGCAGAGGGACTCACTCCTTTGGTAGTTCCATCATGCCTTGGTGAAATGCAAAATCTTAGGATTTACCTGTGACTCAGGCTGTCCTGTGATCCAAGAAAGACAACAAGGCTGAAGGGTTTGAGAAATGTTGTTCAGCAGATTGCACGTCGATCTAGGAGTTAAGCAACATGGTTTCTGCTCCTCAGTGCAATTTCTTTATAAAGCCCTTTCAGATCTATGGAAGAAAAATAAGATTCATAGAAGCTAAAACCAGAAGTGTTATAGCAGTGTAAATGTGGGTGCATGGCATTTCCCCTTCAGAGCTTACTAATAAAAATAGCCACCTCCATCTGTGGTCAAGTTTAATATCTGGCAAAATCCATTCTGTTCACCTCTATTTCACCATCTGGACTGCCCTGTCAATTATTAGCATTGTGCTCAATGGAGCTGACACACAGCTCATTTTTGTGGTTACTAGCTTAGTAAATAAATGTGTCACACTAAACATCATGACTTCTGAGGGAGCTCAGAAACAAACGGACAAGCAAATAGGTGCAAAACTATGTTAAAGCTACCGCCCTCCTCCCACACAGACTGCAAAGCTTCTTCTTCTGTGAGTGACACAAGGGATGGAGCCTCTTCCTGTCTGAATGCTGAGGTCCCTGCTACCCTGAACTTAGTCCCCATGTCCCTGAGGGCAGCCCCAAATCCTCAGTGTGCTGGCCCAGCACACAGCTGCTTGTTGCTTGCAGGTTTTTTAGGAGGTGTGTGTGGCTTTGCCTGCAGGATGCTGCATCCTGGCTGCTGAAGAGGATGCTGAACAGAGCAGCTGAGAGCTGAACTTGCTTTCTCTCAGCAGCACCACAGCCTTTGGCTCTACCAGTGATCTCTGCACAGTGGTCCATCAGAATGGCCAGGGGCATCGAGGAGGGGAAGTGTAGGATAGACCAACTCTGTGCCCATCCAGTGGCAGCTGGAGCATGGTTAGGAGTCAAGGGAAAAGAGAGTCACTGCTCTGGGCCTTCTGAAATATTTCAAATCCAAGGTAGGGCCAGTGGTGAAGATGGGACTGATGGGTTTGGGTTTTACTGTTGATTTTGGTGGTTTTTGCCAGATGAATGAATCAGTCTCATGGCAGGGATATCCAGCCTGCCCATGCAGTGCATGGCTACTTTGGTCCAGTTCAGTATCCTCAGCCATTGTATTTGTTTGTACAGTGTCTGCCAGGCTCATCGTGCTGCATGCAGTAGGGTCGCTGAGGAATAAAGGAGCCAAACCAGGAGCTCAGGGTGCTCAGTGCTTTGCTGAAGAGGGCTTTATCAATGAACATCTCTGACTTGGCCACCTCTAAAGAGAAGATGGAATCAGTTGCACCACAAGACCAGCATGGGCTGCTGCACAAACCAAATACTCTTTATGCTGCCTGAAGCACTTTGCCTGTGGTTGATCACTGGTACTTGGAGAGAAGGTAAAGTCTGGCCCCATTCTCCTGTTCCCTTTTGGACATGATGGGAATGAGGTCAGCCCGAGGATCATGTCCTTTACGTGGATATCTCACTCCTGAGGATTAGCTCCAGAACCTTCCAGAAGAACTGTTTTGGATTGGTGTCCTGCAGGCAGAGACAGAGAAGCAAATCCAGTACACATTTGTCCTGCCTGTTTATTCCTTGTTCCAGCCTTATTTTGAGGCTGTTTAATCCTTCACATGCAACTGTGATCAGAAAATTCAAGCAAATCACAGAAATGTCAAACAAGACTGGCTTGGAGAATGAGGGCAGCCTGTTTCTGAGCTCAATTGAGATTGCTGAAGAAAATAACACCTTAGCAGGCAGACAAAGTTAAAATTTGTATAATAAAAGGTGTTACTGCTACCTGCAAGCCTCACTTTCTCTTTCCGCCTTCTTCACCAACATTACACATGAACGCAGTGAGGGCAGCTTCATCTCTCAAAAGCCAAAGATCTCCACAGTTAAATCCTCACGTAACCTGAGCCCTTCTACGGCACCTGAGGTGGAGATGCCCCTGTGCAGATTTACCTCTCCATGCTGAGCCAGCGTGAAGCCAATTCAGTACTAAATGCAATGTTTCCCCTATATGTTCCTGCAGATAGAGAAATATTATCCTGTATTAGGGAAGTGCCCGACTATGACACTTGCAACATGCCAAAAGCCATAAGACTATATTGGTTTTCAGACCCCTGCTGTGTTGGCTTGGGCATTTTCTGTTCTCTTCTATCAGAGCACTCTGTTTTCGGCAGAGATGTCAGGACGCCAATGAGCCAATGAAAGGAATCTCCTTGGCATTTATCCTTTAGTATTTCTAGGCTCTTAATCTTGGGATGGGAAATCTAGTGCTGGAAGACGGAAGGTAAAAGGATGGCTGATTTTCTTTATTCTCTTTCTGAGAATACATATGTGGTGCTTTTACGGGCAGTGGCACTGACTGTGACTTAGGTCTTGCACAGTCAGTCAAAATGTCAGCGTGATGGGATCTCCACTTGGATGTTTCTTGTACTCAGTTTCAGCAGAGTGTGAAATGTGGGATGAATAGGGGAAATAAAAAGCTGAATAAGATTTTCTTCAGAAAGTCTTCCGTAAACAAGTTTTGCTGTTGTGTAAGTTTGCTGAGCTGCTGGGTAGCAGGAAATGGAGACAGAGACAGACCCAAAGGCAAATTCTCAGCCAAACCACTACCTTGGCACTAGCAGGAAAATCAGACTTCCTCAGCAAGTCACTCATCCACAGGGAATATTCTGAATAAGCCAGATGTGGCCCTTGTTTGTGCTGAAATAACTCCAGGGTAATGTCCTGACATCAGTGAAGGGGCTCCAACTTCAAAGTCATGGTAAGTGGCGTCTCAGTCAAGCCCAGGAACCAATTACCTCAGGGTGAAGATAGGAACTGCCACACAGGGACTTGTTCCATGAAGGTTTGGAGCATCACCTGGGCTGGGTGCTGCACCCTGTAAGAGCCCTCACGCAGGGGGTGTCCAGGGTGCACTGCTGAGCTTACTGCTCTGCTAAAAGACAACAAAAGAGAGCTCAAGACTGGGATGGGGACTCTAACAAGATCTTGAATAATCCCTCCAGACACCAGCTCCCGAAGTCTCAAAGGAGTCATGGGGATTATATTCTGGAGATAGCAATCTTCCTTTTTCCAATGAGACAGGCAGAGGTTGTCAAGCATAAGTTTCTGTCCAGAAGCTTGACATTCACAGCAGAGACCCACTTACAGTGTTCCCAGCAGGTTCTCCAACTCTCTGGTTCCTACCATTCATGTCCAGCGAATTGGTCCCACAGGTAATACTTTCTTTAAACATTTCAACCACCAACTCCCAGGGCTCTGTGACTTCTGCTCTGGCCCAAAGAAAACAAAAGAAGGAGCCTTACCTATCAGACTTTTTCTCCCTTCACAACCATGGTATTGCTTTTTTTCTTTTTAATTTCATTTTGCACTTCTGTTGACCTGTACCTAAACAACTGTAGCTGGATCAAAAACCAACGTGAAAGTCATTGTATTCCAGCGGATGGATCAGTTCCCTGAAACTATGGAACTTTTGTACAACTATCCACCTTGTCCCCTTCTTGCTAAATTTTCCCACTACACTGGACGTTGTAATTTCTGCAGTATGAAAGGGTTTTTTCCATTCTTGCTGTTCTTGCTGGATTTGCAGGCTAAGTACAAACATTTAGGTGGTGTCCTGATGTAAATGCTGCTTCCCACCTGAGATAAGGCTTCAAAAAATATTTACTATGTTCTACCAGCAATCCCGAGACACACAGCTGTCCTTCATTCTATTTATTTCTCCCAAATTCCACCCCTTTTTGTCATTTACAGACAAAAATGTACATCCCAAATCCCATCTTTCATCATGCCAACCTCTGAATGCGGGAAACCTTAGGTGAGATGCTGGGACAGAAAGTGAAATGCCTTGTCTTCTTTATGTGCCCTCGAGGGAGGGAATGGGATTGGGAAGGACCATCCCAAAGTGTGAGATGCAAATGAAGGTGTTAAAAGGAAAAAAAGAAAGAAAGAGAAAAATATAAAGAAGAAGAAAATAAGTCTTCTTGGTGGAACACAAATGCAGTTCTAGCTAGGTATCATTTACTGAGGAAATTGCTTTTCTGTTTGGGAATAAATGAATGTAAAACTTGTTTGAGACCCAGGTAATAATAGAACGGGGGAGGAAATTGAAATTTATGACTTTGCAAATGACTCCTGTAGCAAAGAGAGACACACATCAGAGACGTCTTTTTATCCCCCCCCC
>VZRN01001083.1:7086403-7177122 GCA_013397935.1 Dasyornis broadbenti | reverse complement strand
CAGATGAGGAGGACAGGTCTGCAATAAAACAGGTCTAAGCTGTGCCGGCCGGGAGATGCTGCGGGGGGAGGCGGAGGGGGCGCGGGGGAGAGGGGACATTAGCGCTGCGGTAGCGTTGTCACTGCCTATGTAAATGGCCGTGCTACATAGTCAACAAGACACACTTGGCTGCCTCGCAAGTGGGAAGTACTTAAATCTTGGCACTGATAAATGAAATATTTTTAAGGGAGCTAATCAGTGAAAATGGGGTTTCATCAGGCACTGACATGTCTCGCTTGCTTCAGCGAGTCCAAGAGAGAAAAATGATTGCGTGGTGCGGGCCGGAGCCAGCTGGAGATGGGGAGCGAGGGGAAGGGGGGTGAGAGGCGGCGGCTGAGGATGCTCGAGGGGCACAAGCCGTGGGGACCAGGGCTGGTGGCAGCCCCGCCTCCGCCACTCCCGGCCCCTGCCGGCCCCCCCGGGGCTCCCACCCCGGGCTGCACCCGGCTCCGCTTCGCCCGGCCGTGATGGATGGGCTGGCACGGAACGGGCTCCCTGCAAATCCCCAATCTGCAGCCTGCTGGGCTCAGTTGGATCAGCAGCAGGCTAGCTGGTATTTCTGGATAAACACTAATAAATCTTCCTTTTCTTCATGGCAAGTGGTGCTTCCTCTGCCTCCCCAGCCCCTCGTCTTTCCTCCTCTCACGCTGGTGCGAGGGGAGAGGGAGGAGAGGGGAATTCAGGGTGCAGGGAGCTTGATGGGGATGGGAGCCCAGCCCTGAGATGGGCAGGGATCCACCTGGGGAAAACCTCTGAAATAGGGGCTTGCAAAGCCCCACACCAGCCCTGCCACCTCTAGTTCTGCTGCTGGCCAAGTGGGGACTCAGTTTCACCTCTCTGAAGTCATGATGGTCATCCACTTCCCAAAGCCTGGATGAGCTGTGGGTACAAAGGGGCTCCCAGGAGTTTGGGGTTGGCCCATAACCTCTGGGGAGGGAAGGGGGGCACATGGTTCAGGGGGTTGTGTTCAGCATTTTCAGCTCAGAGCTTCACAGTGGCCCCTGTCTTTGGTTCCATGAGTGTGCTGGGGCTAGCTGAGAGTCCCATGGACCAGTGTCTGGGGCAACAGAGAAATGAAAAGTCTGGGAAAAGTGGCTCTGACCCAGCTCTTACTCCTGAGCCAGACCCTGATGTACTCAACCTCATGGAGGTTCCCACTGGACTCAGCAGGTAGGTGGCCACAAAGATCCCATCAGGACAAGGCAGAATTTTTACCTACATCAGCCAAAATCCAGTAGTTTTTTTACCAACCTCAAAGTGACCTCAAAATCCCCTGTAAACCAAAATACAATCAGTAAGAAAGGCAACTCCTATCGTGTCCTCACCCTGTATCAGTGAGGGACATACCAAGATTCGTTCTCATCTGAAAGTAGAGGTCCATCCGTGTGAAGATTATCACTGAATGAAACCGTCTCAACAGACTGGCAGAGGGAAGAAATACATAAATTAAAAGATGGAAGGAAAAAAAAAAAAGAAAGATAGCCTGGTGCTTACATCATTTAGTCATAAAGGTTCAAAGAAGGATTCCCTCAGTAATCAGGAAATGAAAATGTCCTTCAATTATGGAGCATTTTAAGACATGATTATTTCATGTGCATGCTATTAAGAAAATGACAGTGGAAAATTCATCATGAAATAAATTAATACTTAAACATTTTTGAAGGGTTCCCTGGTGTATTCTTATCCTCCTCCCCTTCTGACACAATAATGTGTTGTTTCTAAAGAAAATTTTATTGGACTAGAGATGATAAAATACACAATGAAAAATACATTTGGAAAGCAAATTCATAACTACTTTTTTTTAAAAGAGGCAGCTTAGCTGAAAATACAAAAAAACCACAAGGACAATTTATTATTCTCTGCTAGTGGAAAAGAGACTTTTTTTTCCCCTTCATAAACTCAGCCATGCTGGTGTTTGAATAATTGCCTCCCACATTCACACAAGCCAACAATTTTGGCTATATTTGGGGTTGTTTTTTTCTAATTCTGCCTGTCTCCACCCTGCCAATGCAGCATATTGCTACATGTCACATTACAGCATGAATTTGTTGCCACCATGGCAAGAGTTGATGCTCGCTGGAAAATGCAGATAGCCCTAAGAAGTGTTTGATTTGATCTGATTCCAAGCGAATTGGTGCTGGGGAGAGATACAGCAATGTGGCATTGGACACCTGAGCTCTCCAAACGTGTCTGTTCCAGAGTCTGCTGAAGCCAAGACTTCTTTTTTTTTTTTTTTTTCTTTCCATGGATTTCAATGGAGTTTTGCTTAGGAGGTGCCTTGTGGGAGCCACGTGGTATTGCGCATTTTTACCTCTCGGCTGAGAGGTCCAAGCCAGGAAGCTACGATGAAACAAGGTTGAGTTGAGGTTCAGGAGCTTTAAGGCAAGGTGGGAACCTTGTGAAGGCTCTGTAGACAAGCCATGAAGAGATTGAAGTTGCAACCTGACACCAGAAAATGGGGTTTATGTAGGAGGCTCAACTGTGCAACCTGCCCTTGTTGATCTTCAGTGCAAACGGGGCTTGCGAGTGCAGCCAGCAGGGCAAGCTCGGATTGGCTCCTGTAATGGGAACATCGCTTTTGGGAGACCCTGTCAAAGCTAAAGGCAAGGTCAGGCAAACCTTGCAGCTCCTTGGAACATGGGAAATTTGTTTGAGGGCTCCCAGGAAATACGAACTTCTACTCCCTGATACCACAGGAGAGCCCTACACAGCCAGGGCACGTTTTTGTAGGACAGCAAGCAAGATCCTACCTTGAATTTTATCTTAGTTGGTAGTCAGCTGAAAAAACAAAAGAGTACAAGTCCAGCAGTGAAATGGGTAATGTTGCCCAGCTCTGCTCCTGCTTAAAGCAAGCAGGGGGAGAGTTCACCTTGCTTTGAACAGATAAGTACATCTGTTGGGCTTGATGGGAGTGGGACTCGATGACCCTTCTGAGTCCCTTCCAACTCGACATATTCGATACTTCTATGATTACAAGCTTGTTCTGCCACTGTGCTTTTTGACCCATTTTTGTATGGTTGTGGAGTATCTCCTTTGCTGTTCTATGGCTCATATTTTGAGGAAGGACCATAATTCATGAGGGGTGCCTGCCTAGATAACTCACAGGTGGGATATACATGGCTGTCCCTTACTGAACCACATTTTGCTGCTAACATGTATTATATTTGTACCATGCCAGAGGGGGTGTCTGCTGGTCTAAAAATGTTGGTTATAACAGCTACTCATGCTATTAGTATAGTTGTAGATATTATGTGATTTATTGATGTGTTTTTATTTCCCACTGGTATGGTATAAATATATTTATTTCACAAAAGTGGCCAATAAATTTCCCTTATGAATCCTGTTATCTGCACCATTAACCATTGATCATTTTTATGAGGTCACAACTTAAGGTGTACATGAATTTACACCTTAATTTGTGACCCTTTCCAAAATAATACATAGCCACTTCTGAACTATTCACCTCACAAGAGGCACTGCTCGTTTTTGCTGCTTCCTACTGCAGTCAATATTTGTTCCTCATCAGACAGTGTCCTAGCATCATGTGCCATTCAGCTGTTTCATCCTCTCAACATACACACAGAAAAGCAGATAAAACATCAATGAAACTTTCCTGTACCCAGTTCATTCCTTATTGAACTCTGGAATTTAACAGGAAAACAAGATGACAAAGCAACACTAAATAACCCAAGGACACGCTTTAGTCTCCCTACTATCTCTTCCTCCTTCCTTCCTTTCATTTAACCCCTTCTCCTCCCTGGAGCTGTGTTTGCCCAGCCATCCCCTTGCCTTGATGTGTTTCCATTTTGTCTCCAGTCGATCCCTCTTTATCTCCTTCACATCAGCTGGGCAAGTCCAAGCCTCACACAGGCTTGGCAAGTCCATCCCTACTACTAGAATTTGCATGCAGAGAATATCCCAAACTAGCTCCAGAGTCCAAGCATGTTCCTGGGGTTGTACATGATGGTCCTGTACACACTTTCTGGTCCTGTACACACTTTTAAGTGGCTGTACAAAGTACATATTTATAGATATTCCAGGCACAGTGTCCTCATTCAGTGGAAATGCAGCCTTTAGTGGCCTGGTTGAAGAGAGTTGCCAGGTACAGATCCTGCCACCACTCTCTGCTGCCTGTTTTCAGCCAGCCTGCCTGTCTGTGTCCCGCTCGGTGCCCAGCTTGGCCATGGATGTTCCACCAGGCACTGCAGCAAAGAGCATGACACTCTTCACCAATGGACATGGCACACAATGTGCGTGACGCTCTTGTCATGTGGTGCTGTCAGAGAGGAAACACAGGAAAGCTTTCACATGCCCTAAGTCCCAGCTGTGATGCCCGGCGATCAGGAGTCCTACAACCCTTTGAAATGATGTATGGGGAGAACCTGAAAACCTTTGATGCCAAAGGTGTGCTGCGGCAGAGAGATTAGTCCTAGGTTTTAAACAACAGGCACAGCATGACCCAGAGCCCTCCTTCTCCACGCCCCCTCCTTGGCTCTCTTCTCACCCAGAGTTTGGCTGCACAGACTTTTTATTTGCACACAGTTGTCCTTAAAAATAATAAGTGACTATTTGCCTGTTCAAAGCCAGAAACAAGTTGACCAATTGCTGCTGTGTTTTACTTCAGGGTATCCATCTAAAGGCAGGGAGAGAGAATCAGGCTATAATGGTTTGCCTGGCTTGAAAACTCCATTTTGGGCCGCAGAGAGTCATATTTCAGAGAGTATTGATCACAGTGCAGTTTGTGTTTCCTCACGTCCATGATCCTGTTTGCAGCCCTGTAAAATAATAACAGTACTCATGTCAGTAAGGTAATTACCATTGATCTAACACACTGTGACAAATTTTTCAGTCATGCCACTTGATTCATACTTAAAGTTATGGCACTGCTGACTGCTCCTTAAATAATTGAAGGATGCCCTTTGTAAATCAGCACACTCTTGCCAAAAAGTGGCAGTTTCTTCTTTGTTCCAGGCCTTGTTTCTTAGCTTCATCAGGGATTTCAAAATTAAACAGACAGCTTTCCACAGCCCACATAGTTCACACTTGGAGCAAATATCATCTGAGCTGATAAATCACTTATGACACCTTTGTTTGAGGAAAGCGGGAAAAAAATAAGAAGAAAAAAGGTTAAACTACAGGGAAGATCAGAGTCTCTGTGGTTGGGGGGGAGGGTTACTAGCAGAGCTAACAACAAGAGAGACAAAGCCAAATTTGGATAATTCAAAACACCCGTGAAAGCACTCGTCATCCTCTTGTGGTTGGGTTTTCCAAGGCTGAAGATGAGCACTGAGCAGGGCCATGGCAGCAGTGAGGACAGTCCTGGACTCGCGGATCCACTGACTGTCCATGCAGAAGAGCTTGGCAGCCTCTCCTCTGAGGAATTGTTAGGGATCTGCACCTTCACTAAACCAACCCCCAACATGCTGAGGGGAAACACCACATCTGCTTGGCCTGGGGTCTCCAGACTGGTGGCCCCAGAAAATATTTGAGTCTTTGACCTGCTTGTAATGTGGACATTAAATAGGATTCTTGAGCTGCCTCTGGGAGATGGTAACACTGCTAGGCAAGTAATCAAGGAGAGTGCATTTTTGAGGGGTGGGATCCATTGGCAGTTAACCATAAACCAGCTTTCCCCCTCATGAAGTGTGGACACACTTCAAGGTGGACCCTTCAGCTCTCCACAGTTTTCATCAAACTATCCTCCTTGGTTGTCAAGGAAGCCTTGGAATTAGTTTAAATTGGACATCAAACACCATGAAGAAGGCATTTCTCATGGACATTGATGTTTACTTTGGCTCTGGAGTGCCTTCTGGAATAGCCTCTCTCATTTTCTGTAATATATGAAGATCATATGGGGGCATCACCTAGTTGCTTTCCAAGGGTATTCCTCAGGAGAGTGATCCATAATAGACAAAGGTACCCGTGGAGCAGTCAATAAAACCTCCATCTTTTATGTCCCAGCAGACTCTCCCCAGTTCCCAGACCCTTTCTTCTCAAGCCTCCTATTTAGAGACCTACTTTTGCAGTGTACAGAGGACTTTGCAGCTGACCAGGGGTTTGCAGCTCGGGTTCAAAAACAAACACGGAAAGACTGATCCCTAAGTCTGTCACCTCCACGGCTCAACCACTGCACCCTCTGCTCCCTTTGGTTAGGAGGAGAATCTTGGCTGTGAGGGTGGTGAGACCCTGACACAGGCTGCCTGGAGAAGCTGTGGATGGCTCATCCCTAGAAGTGTCCAAGGCCGGGTTGGATGGGACTTAGAGCAACCTGGACTAGTGGAAAGTGTCCCTGCCAATGTCCCTTCCAACACAATTCTATGATTCCATGAGGTTTGGTGGCTCTCACGGGACTCCCGTGCTCGGGGAGCGCACAGCCCTGCAGCAGCCACCGTGGCATTACAGCCTCTGGAGAACAAATGGAATGAACCGCCCTCCAGGAGAGCCTCAAGCCTGCCCCTTTGGCATTGTTGGGACACACAAAGCAGTGGCTCTGCCTTTGATCCACTCTGCTACCTGCAAAGTGTCCTCTTTTGTGGGCACTCTCGTACCTGCTTGAGACGAGGCCAGAACAAACAGAAAGCACCTTAAAGGAGCTTACTAAATAAGTCTAGGATTGAGCAAACAGCATGTTCGAGGGGTCAAATTTAATTCCTTCCTTCCTTTTGTATTCAGATTAGAGGCCAAGGTAGATTTGTGGAAGCCAGGACTCCTCAGCTAATGCTGCTTTTGCACTTAACCTGCAATTTACCTGTCAGGAAGAAATACATAAAAGGCCGGCTAAGCTCTTCAAACTTCCAAACAATTTACCGCACCATCAGATGGGCTCTTCAGCTTCCAAGAGCACAGCAGTCTGTTCACATCTAAGGAAAACATCTGCTGCCTAAAGGAATACTCCTCAAAAATGCATCTGGTGAAATAAATGTGCATATTTAAGGGAACGGCATGTTTTAAGTCAATCGAACCCCTCAAAAATAATAACAAAAAGCCTTCCAAAGAGACTACTTGCCAATGATGTATTGGCTTGGTTAAGAAGGGCTGTGTTTTCAGAGCCTCCTAAATTCCTCAACTCAAGTGCTGAGTGGAGGTTTATTAAATGACCTGTCTGGATGTATATCAGCCTTGTCCCTAGTGGGGGTCCTATGTTAAATTCCATCATTAAAACCTATTACCGAGCTATCAAAACCCGCTGTAATTCCATCTAATGACCTCATTTCCCTAAGCATAACTCAGCGCAAGGTTTGCTGATGCGGAGCTGCCTCTTGGTGGGCCACAGCCCCTGAGCAGAGCAGGGGGTGGGAGGGGAGAGAGGGAGAAATCAATGTCTGCAGAGATGACAAGGCACACGGCCAGAGACTGGGGACCAAGAAACTATCCAATATCCCATTTCCTATCCAGTCTATTAGCAGCTGAAGGCAGCCAGGGCTCCGGGTTTGATTGAAGGCTTAGCTGAGACCAGATAGAGGAGGAGAAGCCCAGGCAACATGGCCACCAGGCGAGGCTCTTTCCCAGCCAGCTGAAATCGCTCCTGAAAGTCGCTGTATATAAAAATGGATTACTGCATTCAAAGTTCAAAATGTTCTTTTTATTTCATTTTAATTTTTTTTCTCGGGGTGGACACAAGGAAAAAGGGAAAGAAAAAAAGAAGAAAAAAGAAAAGCCTTTCCTTTCTCCCCCTCCCTCAATCCCCCTTCCACACACACCTCTACTTGCCATGAAATCATTTCGTAAATACAAAAAAGGCCCCTCAGGCTATTGGTGCCCAGACACTCATTTTTAGAGTGGATAATTGACTCCTTTCAGTTGATAATTCATAGCTTGCATATGCCAGCTAATACATCAGTGCCCAGAGACTCAGCGAGAGCCCCAAGCACAAATGGGAGAGAGGGAAAGGAAAAGGAAAAAAAAAAAAAACCAGAAAGGAAAAAAAAAAGAAATATTTCGGATGATAGATGAGTGCATTACGGCTTTATGAATGAATTATGTCCTGCAAATACCTTGAGCAGGAGAGACTGTCGGCCTGTATCTATACTAATCTGGGAGGAATTATGACAATTTTCACATTAAAAAGGGAAAAGGGAAAGAATTAATTGAGCAATTGGGCCATTAAAAATGTATGTCAGCATGTTCTGTATGTCCATTTTCCAATTTATCATACGCTAGGAAGCTTCCTCCTAGGGTGACTGCCATTTTTCTTCTCTTTCTTGTGTTTGATCTTTTTTTTTTATTTATTGTGGGTTCCTGTCATACAAAACCAGCTCAGGATTGTTTTGACAAGACAAAGTCTGGGAATTTTTTGCAGGGAGGGGTTGTCTATGTGCTTGTGCCTCCTATCAAAAAATAGGAGGGGTGGTACCCTAATGAATTTCTTCTTTGCATCTCACAGGTCCTACAGTCAGTGTTCATAACTTAACAAAAGGGAATTATTTCACCCTGTAGATTTTTATTCCTTTTCCATCTGAGAAAGTTTGACAGAAAGTTTGGCCATAGGTGGGCAGATGAAGACGAGGTTTTATTTCAAAAATAGTTTGCTAAGGCTGGCCCATCGAGAAGCACTCAAGGTGAGTGCCAGCACATGCAAACACCTGCTCTGCACACGTGTGAAATGCCACACACCACTGCCTGAAAAATTCACTGACACTGACGATGCATGGCCCAGCCCCGGCATTGAACTGTGGATCATATCCGTTGTTGGCCAAAAATGTGTTCTGGATGGCTGTAGTGTTTGTATTCCACTTAAGAACCCTGGAGTTAGTGTTAATTATTTTCAGATCTGAGAAATAATTTAGTAGTTTAAAAGCGTTTGCCAGTGGGAAAATGTTTTTAGAATAACAGCAATGTTAGGAATTGTTTCCAACTTTATAATTAGTAGGATTGTTTAAATAGCTGAAATAAGAACCAAATATATTTTTTCTGCTATCATATACATAATATGTTCCATTATATTGGCTCAAAATTTTAGTAACCTTTAAAAACAAATCTTAGAGACTACCAAAAAGAGATCAGTAATTCAATCAATGTTAAAAAAAAAATAATAAAAAAAATTCCTATTTCAGGCCTGAGAGCAAATTTCAAGCAGCCTGACCAACACATATTGTTTAACCTGTGTTTTCAATTTTCTAATCCAGGAATTATGCTTCACCTGAACTTCCTCTAATACAATTAGCGTGGTGTGTTCGCTGAAACATAATGCCTTTAACAGAATAATGTTTTATGCTGCAAAGCATATCTAATCTCTTCACGCAAGCCACTCTATGGCAAATCATTTTATAATATGGAGAAAATTTTTGATGTTGTTTATATTCTCGTGTTTATGAGGTCTTTAATTGATTGTAAGCTGCTCTTTAAGTACTTAAAGATGCTTTTTAAATCCTATTAATTTTCTTGTCCTTTTTTTTTTTTTTCCCAGTCTTGTTAAATATTTGTTCATGCGGTGGCTGAGACACGGGAGTGCTGGAGGAGAATTTCAGCAAATTATTGTGTTTGTATTCAGGACATCTATGTGAGATACACAGGTTTATTGTCTTATTTAAAGTGCAGCAAGCCCCTAAATTCCCCTTGATCAAGGTGTACCTGGATATGGGGATTTTGCTGTGAGTTTGATTTAGTCATTCTCTGCTCTGGTACACAATGAAGAGGAAAGCACATCTCAGTGCAAATGTCACCCTCCTGGATATCAGTGCTTTTTCAGCAGCTACTCTGCTGTAGAAGCTTTTGGGAGGTCTTAACAACCCCTGTGAGAGGGCTGATGTGTATAAAAGGGATGTGAAGCAGATTTCTGCCACTGCAAATCTTTCTGTGCTTTGAAAGATACCCGCATTCTCCAAGACTCCGTGGTTTTATACGGGGGGAGAAAAAGCCGAGGCACCCACTGAGCAGCACCCAGGACCATCTCCAGCTCCTGCTGCCACCTGACAAAGTGTGCCGTGCTCCCAGGCAGATCCCAACCCAGTTATTCCCCTCTTCTCACTCAGGTGGGAGCTCTCTTCTCCAGCTAGGCTGGTCTGGGAGAGCTTGTATCCCTGTGGACAGTTTTGTCTTCAGCAAAATGACCCTTTTTCCTCCAAAAACAACTACAGCATTTTGTCAGTAAATCAAGGCTCAGAAAGAAAATAAGAGAGAAGACCAAAAGCCACTTGCCTCCCCTCTGCCTTTGCCTGTGGCAGCAGGCTCACCACCAGGGCCAAATGTGAGATTTGGGATCCTACACGAATGCAGCCTGGAGGGAACCACCTGAGTGACTGCTGGGAGAGGCAGGACACCCCTTTTCCCTCTGGGTTTCTATCAGCATCCTTCACTCCAGCTTGAAGAGCTGAACTGCTCGACAGAGGTGAGGCTGAGTCACATGGCAGGAGAGGGTCAAAGGTGCAGGGTGCAGTGCAGGTGCACAAAGGGACCTGGTGGGTTTGTGCCAGGCCGTGCATGGGTGCCAAATCCTGCTTGGACCCTCCAGGGACAATGGGATACAGCACGAGGTCAGCAGTGAGCCACGGTCCCGTCTCCCTTCACACATGGCCTGGCTCTTCTTGTCCTGGTCACGCCCGGCCTGCAGCACTGAATTTCACTGTGGGGGAAGATACCCAATAATATTCACTTCTTCCTTCTGGGGATCTTCATTTTCTAAAACCTCCTTATCAGAAATGAATCAGACAGTGGGACATCTCCACGTAGTGCCACTGAGGAGCCTGCTGCAGCACACAATTTTTGGCCAGTCACCTTATCTGCCTGTGCCTCCATCCCCCAGACGAAGATGAGCGAATGCTGCCTCTGGCTGGGGATGGCTCCTTACTCTGGCTCTGCACAGTGAATTAACCTAGCAGGGCCTTCCACACCATGGCAACTGAGCATAGTTCATCCAAAAACCAGCACATCAGTCTTGCTGATTGCACATGCCTTCTTCTGGAAACACACACCCCAGCACAGGATTAATGACAGCCAGAATCCCATTGGGAAAGAAACACAAGTTCCCCGACTTACTTAATATCAGGTTTCTTGCACCTGACTCACTGAAGTGGGACATAACCTGCAGAATATAAAATGTCCTGTTCCTGCCTTTGCCCCTGACAAGCACAGAGATGTGTTGTGAGGAGCAGACATTTATAATCCAGCCTCCCTCAGACTCGCTAAGGCACGCACAGACCTGAAGGTTGTACAGAACCCTTGTAGCAAGGTGGCTGCTATGTTCTTCTTGTGACTTAGCTGCTCATGTTTCAGATGGACATGCAGAAATGTGGATTTTTTGCTTGGTGTATCCCACAAAAAGGCATCAATGAATGTTCTGCTGGAAAACTCCGCGAAAACCTTGCGCACGAAGGCCTCAGCTGGTTGGGGCACTGAAGACACCAGTGCTAGGAAAGGTGGGAGCATGCCAACCCTGTGGGTTTTCAGCATCTTTCCTCTTCTGCTGGAGCCCAAGGAAAGCTGCCTAAACCAGGAGATTATTTATCCCCAAAGAAACCATTCCCATGGGGTTTTTTCTCATGGTCTTTCAGAAGAATTTGGGTGTCTCTATCAGACATCTACCAGACAGCACTGAAAATGTTTCCTGAAATACAGTCTGAATAAGGAACAAGGGAGCAGCCTTCTGAGTCAAGGAGAATCTTCCCTGTCCTGCTTCCTGGAGGATTTTCCCTGGGAAAAATTTACCTTCAGAGGACCTTATTTTAGTATTAGATGATTTTATGCCATTTGCCTGATGTATTTACCATTTTATAGTTACACCAAGCAAGAGAAAGTCTAAATAAATATGGGTAAGTCAATATGGTACAAGGATAGTAGTATTTTTCTCAATTTTTTCCCTTGAGATGAAAGAGTTTAATAACAGACTGAAAAAAAAAAAAATGGAAATTACATGATGCCTTTTGTTTTATTTTAAAACAGATTATTTACTTAAAAAATTCCTCAGGTGTCACATTGTAAGGAGTATCTATAAGTAGTTTTAACTCTTGTATCCCAAAAATACAGGACTGGGTATTTTGACCTACATTGTAGAAAATGCGTGAAGATCACTGCACTTCCTGGGTAAAAAAGGTGGAAATTAAGTAAAAGTTAGGATGTCTGGAGAAGCACTTTCAGTGGGAACAGTTTCTTGCTGGAGTCAACAGCCACACCCGGACTGAAGTGAATCTCTCTCTTGCAGTTTCAATACCTGAGGTGACTCTGTACACTCATGTGATCCACCCAGCTGCTCAGCAGGATTTAAGAATCAATTAGACAAAATTTGCCTACTTTTTGTCAAGCCTCTACCCTAGCAGTGCCTCCTTCTGCATTTCCACAGTGGGACAGAGCAGAGCCTCAGTGGCTGTGTAGTGCTGAGGTGTTCAGAAGACTCCTGCATCCAGCCAAGAAAATGGGTCAGGGATGTGGCACCTCTCCAAAATCACCACTGAAAACCACCAGAAAAGCACCCACATCCGTTGCCATTTCTCCACCAAGCTTCATACCAGGTCCTTTCCGTGGTGAGAATTTTTTTGAGAGAAGGATTCATTATTATTAGTGATAATGAAATCAGCCATGCCCTTTTCTCCTCCTGCCTCCCCCCAAATCTCTGTGTTTGGTTACCTGCTGCTTCAGGGATCCCACACTCAACCTGTGCTGATAACTCGGGGATGGCACCTTTCTTATTGAACAAGGTGGGAAAAGCGGCTTCCAGTGTCAGGAATTTCTTCCAGACGTTCAGCATCTGTATTTAAATTAAGAGGCTTAAAGCTCTCCTGAACTTTTCCAGGTTTTTAATTTTAGTTTAACTTCAGGAGGGAAGTTTTAAGCCTGGAATATCATATCCGGAGTGCCATCTACCGCGTCTTCCAGGGACTGCCATGAAACCGTGCCTCAGCTTGGAGGCGCGCAGCTCTCAGGAGCAGCTCGCCTGAAATTCTGGATGCAGGTGTTTGTGTGCAGGTAGGGATGGGAGAAACTTACCTGTGTGCTCAGACACACTAAAAGTAGTGCGAATGGAGGGGTTTTTTCTGAAGGATGTGAGGTAATGTGGGTTAATCCCAGCAGGAAGCTCAGCCCCACATAGCCACTTGCTCACTCCCCCCAGTGGGATGGGGGAGAGAGAATTGAAAGGGTAGAAGTAAGAAAACTCATGGGTTGAGATAAAGACAGTTTAATACCAAAAGCTGTGTGTGCAGGTAAAGCAAAATAAGGAATTAACTTCCTACTTCCCGTGGGTGGGCAGGTGCTGAGACCTCCCCAGGACAGCTGGGCTCCATCACGTGTAAAAGTGACTTGGGGAGACAAACACCCTCGCTCCAAACATCCCCTCTTTCCTCCTTCTTCGCACAGCTTTTATTGCTGAGCACAACATCCCACGGTCTGGGTTACCCCTGTGGTCACTGAGGTCACCTGTCCTGGTTGTGTCCCTTCCCAGCTCCTTGTGCTCCCCCAGCCTCCTCACATGGAGGTGTGAGAGGCAGAAAAGTCCTTGTCCCTGTGTAAGCCCTGCTCAGTAAAACCTTCAACATTCCCCTGCCACCACAGTTCTGGTCAAAAATCCACAACAGAGAACCATCCAAACTACTTGGAAGAAAATTAATTCTATCCCAGACAAAACCAGCACAGGTGAAGAGAAGAAAAAAAGAAAAAAGTTTGTACTTCTTGTGTCTTGAAGTTAATGCAAATGTGTGAAAATAAAAAGATTTTAAAAGACTTTCAATGTGCTGAAAGACAAATAACAGGTTCACTTGCCCTTTAACCTCAAGTTAGGTTATGATGACCTGACACACAAAAAAGTTTTTAGATTCAAAACCCCAGTGCTCATGAAGTGAGATCATGGCCAAGGGAGAAGGCCAGGGCTCCTCCAGCACTGCCACATCTGTCACTCATGGCCACAGCTTTCGTCTCCTCGAGAGGTGGCCAGAGCACCAGAGTGCCTCTGTCAGGTGGGACACCTCTGTGGGACCCTTTGGAGCTCAGCTTTTAACTTGCTGAACTCAAGCTTGTCATTTGGGCCAAATCTTGTATTTTGGTAGCCAAATCTCCTTGAGGTCTTGTCCTGGGGGCTGCTCAGTGGCGCAGAGACTCTGATTTTACTAGGCAGCACAACTGCATCGCAAGAAACACGGTAAAAATGGAGATGGTCGGGATTTACCCAAATGGAGAAGATGCAGCAGATGTTGCACACCTGTCCCAGCTGTGGGTGAGCTCGTCAGGGTGCAGGACACCCACAACCTCAGGGCAGGCAAATCCCAGCTCCAGGTGAGGAAATGTGAGGAATTGCTCATACCAGCGGAGCGAGCTCCATCTGCTGCCCAAATCCCTGCGAGCAGCAGGCAGAGCTGCAGCCTTTTGCCTGCATCCTCTCGAGAGCAAAATGCTGTTGTCTGCGGAGCTGGACCAGCTGCACCCCATAAGCTTAATTCCTATTCCTGACCATCATCATTGGGAGCCTGCTGCCACAAGCATCCCCTCTCCCAGCCCCTGCTGCCCCCCAGCATCATCCCTGGGCTACATGGCCCAGCCTGGCCTGGGCAAAATGCTCCCCTGGTTTCAAGCTGGTGGGGGGTCACAGCACATTGGGATCACAGCACATTGGGGTCACAGAATGTTGGAGTCACAGCTCATTGGGATCACAGCACATTGGGATCACAGCACATTGGGGTCACAGCACATCTGGCCACCTGCAGCCAAGTGAAATATTTGCCCTGTGTTCTTGTTGTTGCTCCCAACCATAATTAATTAGAGCAGAAGGGTGAGCTGCCTGTCCTTGGAGTGTTTTCTTGCAGGCAGATCACATGGGTCTGTGTAGCTATGTGGGTCTCTGGCTTTGGCTGAAGGATTGCTGTAATCCCTGTAAATTCATTAGCATTTATCAGCTCCCTGTTTGTGCCTATACTGCTCTGTCTCCCCCTTTCTTGCCCTTCTCCTTCCATGGAGTAAAAATTTATCGCTGCATTAAAGCCGGAGAGCTCCTGGCCGATGAGCTGGGGAAGGAGGATAATTCTATTACTTGTCAGAGCGGTTGAGGGGGAAGTTGTGTGCGATAACCACGGCTCAGAGCACAGGCTCCAGAAGTCCAAGCTCATGAAATGGCATAGGGGGAAAAAAATGGGAAAAAAAAAGACCAGACATGGCTGTACCCATGTTCCTGCCCCTCCTCATCACTGGCAGTAGCAATTATGGGACAGAGCAGGGAACTGCCATTCATTTAAGTGCTGGACTCAATGATCCTTCAGGGTCCCTTCCCACTCAGAGTAATCTGTGATTCTGTGATACTATTAACTGAACCAACAGGAAATTAACATTTTTGGAGGAAAAAAGAAGATCAGATGAGAATTTTCAGCCAGATCAGGTTTCTGGTATTGATAGAAAGAAGGGATCAGCTGTGACAGTGGAGGCAGGACCCTCATCATGGCAGTGGGGTGGGTTGAGACCAGCTGGAAGTGACTGTCAGGCCACGGGCCAGCTCCTGTGAGCTCAGGGCGGGATTACTGTGTCTGTTTCAGCTACTCTGTCAGCAGCCACTCACATTTTGCTACGAAGTTTGATGGGCAACTGTTACATCTGCTTATCTGGGCTAATGCTGGTGACCAGAACCCGTTTCCACTGTCCTTTACTTTTAACTGTGCTCTCAACAATGAACAAATGCCATTTGTGGACAATAACTTCACTAGGGGACCAAAGACACCCCAGTGCTCTGGCTGTCGCCCCATCATGCGCTCAACCTGGCTGGTGCAATATCTGTGCTTCCCCCAGTGTTGTGCTGTGCCAAAAATGCACACCCCAACCCAGCAGTGAAGGCCTGACAGGGAAATCTGAACTGAACATTCCTGCTCTTCTTTCTTCAGTTGTGCTTATTGCTAGTGACACCTACCAGCTCCATCTGGTAGCACAGTGAGAACTGCCACGTTTCCGTGTGCTCTGAGGAGGATTTATGTTTCCTGCAGCTCTCTGTGCCCAGGATGCCGCATCAGGTCTTAGCCAAGGTTATATTTTAGTCTGAGGGTCCCTGTTCAGCCCCAGGGTCTTTTCCACTTCACAATTTCAGCAAAGTTCGCTGGCTGTTCTGCTTGGGGGTGTCAGGGGGTGTGCTGCTTTTTGCCGAGGGTGGGGAAGGATTCTAAGGGTGAAGATGGGACATAGGAAATAAATGACCTCTAGCATTGTTCTGTGGCTCTAGAAGTCCCAGACATCCCCAGAGCTGCACTGTTGTGAGCTAAATTGCCTCTGGAAAGATTCTTCCAGCAGTGTTTGGCTCTCACCTTTTGAGATTTGAGGATTTTGAGGCATCAAATGCTCGGGCGTCACCCGTCACTCACCAGAGGCTGTTTGCTGAGCTGAGGACTCCCCTGGCTGATGGCAGCTCCCCCTGCAGGGTCACAGCCTGCCACTGCTGTGCCCCAGGATATTTCTGAGCACACTCTGGCTCTTGCAAAATTTAAGAACTAAAATGCCAGTTGAGGATCTCTTCTGGTGTTTGTAAATTGTCAGGTCAGAGGCTTTGGACTAGAGGCTCTGCCAGGCTCAGGGAAGTCGGTGTACCAGCGGGATGAGATCTGGTCATCTACCTCCTGCAATTGCAGCTGAAAGGCTGAGGGGATTTATTTCCCAAGGACTTCTCTTGCAGCCTTGGGTATAAATTTCCTTCCGTTTATTCATTAAAGGCTCCGCTCCTGTGCTGTGTTTAGGCTGTCAGCGGTTGCCTTGGACATTTAGGTCAATCACAGATATTATTTCTGTCTCTGGAGCTGGCAGCTCTCATCCTGGGCCTTCAGCTCTGTGCCTTGCCTATAAATAAAACCCCATTCATCCTCAGCGCAGTGGGAAGAGGCAGTGATGAGCTGGAAGTGCCGCTTCCACAGGGAGGGGTGCTCGTTTCGAATCGCTCGACCCCTGGAAGAATTACCAAGCCCCCTATTAAGCGTCCCTATTGCTTTAAGAGGAAGCCTGGTGAGAATTAGAGGTATAAAAATAGGCATTAGAGCTGTGATGTGAGGCAACTTGTATTTGCAGCTCATCATTCATGGGCTGAACAAAAGTCTGCGTGGTGGAGACTGGGAACAACTGGTGAACGAGGACAGGCAAAGGCAGAGCCTGAGGGGTGCAGAAACACTTCTGTTTGCTTGAGTCCTTGCAGGTGCTGGTTTAGCACACATCTGACATTCCTGCAGGGAATGAGCCCCCAGAAGCAGGAATCCCACCGATCCAAAGGCTGCAGGACAATGGGCCGGTTCGGTCAATGTTCTTGTTGCTGACAAATACCAGTTCCCACACCCAACCTGACTGCAGGCTGCGCAGTCTTTTCCTCTGCAGGTGAGTGTATTGACACTAAAAACCCCACAATGGAGAACTTTTAAATATAAATCCTGAGCAGTGGTGTCTTCTGGTGGATACTAGGATGCTCAACTCAGAGGGTTTTGGAGGCAGTCTTGCTGGCTGTAGAGGCAATAAACTGTTGTTAATTTGGGTGGTGATCATTTTGCAGCCGTTTCTGCTCCAATGGGCTGTGGATACAGATCAATGCACTGGTAAGTGGAAGAGGATGCAAGTAGATGGGGGCCAGGCTTTTTCACATTATGCTGGCTACCAACAAATTTAAAGCATTGTCTAGGAAGGGGAAATGGGAAAACTTGCAAAATTGCTAAACAACACATCAGGCAGGTGTCTTTTGCTGTAAATTATTCCTACCCCAAAGCAGCAGTGATTATAAGCTCTAGGTCTTTGTTGAATCTCTTATTTCCTTAAGAGTGCATGCATATTGTTTTGTCATTTATTGGAGTCATTTTGCAAAGGGAATCCAGGGTGTTTTCACCAAGGGTTTGCATTGCCCATGATTGACTGAGCTGATTCCCTTCCAGACACTCACGTATCTCCCTGCTGCATATGTTAGAGCCGAGCACTTTTTATTTCCTTGCAAGGGAAATGAGCTCTGACAAACGGGGATGAGATGAACATTACATTATTTGGGGGCTGAGGGCCCAGAGAGAAGGGCATTTCTCAGGGTTTGCCTAGGTCTGTCTCTTCTCACTTTTTTTTCTTTTGCATCCCCACGCTGTAATATTTGTTTTGTACATTTAAAAAATATCCCAGGCACCTGGTGATTATTGTATTATTGCATTGCAATGCTCAAAACAACTGACAGCCCTCTACCTTTAGATTTCCAACCACAGCAGTGAGGTATGGGCCAGATTTTGGAAGGGGGATCCTGAGAAGCTGCTGGCGGGGAGGACTGTGAAGCATCTGCTGTGCCTGAAGGCAGGTGGAGCAGTCCTGCTGCCAGCCTGCATCCCAGCATCCCTGCTGCTGCTGAGCTTTGCCCTTGGCCCAATGCAGGGTCTGGTCTGCCACGCTGCTCAGCATGGATTAATTCCCCCCACCCTGCTCAGAAACAGATTTCCCTGTTAGCTGCAGTTCCTGCTCATTGATGATAAATCCACCAGTGAGAGCCCCAGCTCCTTCTGACTGGTTTGTGTGTCCCCCCTAATTAGTCCATATTTAGCCATTACAGTTCATAAAAGGCAGGGACATGTTGCAGCCATCCTTGAAATCATCTTTTGTCCAGATGGCCCACAAAGTACATTATAAACCTCATTAACAGATTGCACCAATTAATTAGCTGATATGGGAATCACTTTGCTCACCCTGCCTCCAGGAGGGAGGACAGCCAGGGAAGGACCTGCAAAACTCATCTGCAGCTGAAGGCCAGAGAAGGGATTAGGGTCAGCAACACCAGACTTTGTTACTGTCTTTCCCAAATTTTAACTGTTTTTTAATTTTTTTTTTTTCAGAATCTGATTTTTGAGGGAAATGCCAGCTATTTTCCTGAAAGATTTAGCCACGTGTGTCCCAAACTGGGAACCAGTTTGAAATGGATCTGCCTTTCACACCTTGCCAACAACAAGGAGCAGTTCCCTCATGGCCTTAGATGTATCCTTAGCTGTGTGAAGTTGCATCTCTCTTTTTTTTTTACTCCTAAGTAAGCAGATTAAAAAACATTTTTTTTCTCAGTCTAAAACTCAGTACCTATTGATAAATCTGTAATGAATTTGTACTCTAGGCTATTAAATGCCTTGCAGATGTTTAACCATAGGATTCCAGTGCAGAAGGAGATCGATAGATGTTGAGATTAAATTATCCAACTGTTACAAAACCCAAATAATCACTGCTTGAGCTTGTTTAGTTTGGGCCCAGGACAAAAGTCAATTCCTTCCCTGTGGACATTTCTATAAAATACAGTTGACATAAGAAATGATGAGACTCTGGAAAACTAGATTGAGCCATAAATATTCATCTCTGCAGTGGATCCGAGAACAATAATTTAACTTTCTTTAATGCCCAGCTCTCAGGGTGCTTAACAAACTCTCTATTCTTGGCAATCCTCAGATGTTTAACAATTCAGAGCCCCTAATCCATAACTTGGGAGGGAAAAATTAAGATTTGGTTTGAATAAACCCCTGTCTGATGGAGTTAGAAGCGCTTTGCTGTGACATTTGCAATCAGCTAAAAAGAACAGAAAAGGATGGAGAAGACTGTCCCTGTCTGTTGGTGTCTCTAGCTGCTCCAGATAAGCTCTCCTACCATTTTTTCCCTGCTTTTAAGTTACTTCTTCCTAGGACAAGCATCCTCTACAAGCATTTGCACGCCCTTGCCAGCAGTTTCCACCTCCTCTCCCTCACCTGAGCCCTCCCTGGCTCTTTGCAGCCCAAGGAACCACAACAGCCCCTCTCCTGCTGCTCAAACATCTCTTTCTCAGGGACAGGGGAAACCTTTCCCACCAGCTGCAATCACAGGAGGCTGAGGCATCCATTAGTCCTCTGAAAGTGCCTGGATTGCTCATCAGAGCCTTGACACCTACCTCCTTTCTGGCTGGAATGGGGATTTTGCTCTGTGAATGCATCCTGGGAGCAGCCCAGTCACTGGGGATCAGCGATGCCAAAGTCAGGACATTTCTGTGCGTGGTGTTTCACCTGAACAGGGCAAACATTCACTCAGGAGATCGGCCCTGTGTGCTCCATGGGGAGGGTCCTGCAGCACATCCTGAGCAGGTTCGGGACTCGAATGCCTCCTTCCCCCAGAGGTGGTGCTTCTCCTTCACGTTCTCTGCCCCTCACAGGGAAAATGCGACACAGTGCAGGGGGAGTCTCTCTACTGAACTCTCCCTTGGTTTTCCCGGTACCTTTTTCCTTCATTTCTTGCTGGCAAAGAGCTCGGTTGTTGTTATAGCAACCTCAGTGCGGTTAAGTCTCTAGAGGCAAGGTTTATAGGGAGAGACAATATATTTTATTAGGCTGGCTGATAAACCTAAAAGAGGAATATAAAAGAGAAAGAAGAAGAAAAAAAAAAGAGGGAGAGAGCAGCTCTCTGGTTCACAAGCTCATTGCAGGTCCCCAGAGCTGTGGGCAGAGGGGAGCAAAGCAGGTACAGAGACAAGGAAGTGACACTTGAGGACTTGCCATGGGCATCAGGGAAGGGGCAGACCTGGCACATGCTGGCAGGACAGCAACTCAATAGCCCTGGAGTGGCAAGGATGCTAAATCTGGTTTTATCTAGTGGAAAGCGGTGAGTCAGTGGGAAAAGAGACTCATAATTGATGTTGTCTCTTCCTGCCAAGCACCAGCACTGTGCTGGTTTGTCTTCCATGCCCCAACACCTTCACAGCCTCTCTCAGGCACTGGTAGCTGCACTTGCTGCTGCAAGAACTGCTGTATCCAGAGCCAGATGACTCCAGTCCCCCTGATTCTCTGGGCATCTGATTTTAACCTCTGGTGAGGCTACTCAGAGCAAACCTTGGCAGTTCCCCCCTAAAAGGTCCCCTTGGGTACACTCCCCACCTGATGTATCAAAGGCAGCAGAAAACACTTCTGGTCTAATCCCCAGCCTCAGCCCCAGCCCCAATTCCAGCCCCTTGGCTGAGCCTGGTGGCTCTCGGCTCTTCTTCCAGTGCATCTCCAGAAGCATTGAGTGTCTCCTTGCTTGGATCCCATCTGATCTTCTCCTCAGGATCTGGTCTCTGGCATTCATCAAAGCCAAGCCAATGCTTTAAGGTGCCTCATTCCTCAAGCAGACAGCTCCTGATGTTTGTACCTCCTCATCAATCAGTCTGGATAAAACCCACTTTCTGTACAGCTGGTGCTCACCTGAAGGGGTGATCTCACTATTTCCTGTGCTGACTGCTGGGGAGTCTGTCATTCACACTGTCAGTTTTCAGTTAAACTCATGGCTTGATGATAATTTTACGTAGACACTGAACTCATGGCAAAAAGCTTTGCAGGCAGTGATGTAAGAGCTCTTTTCTTGCTGTCTGGTGTTTCTAAACTTCAGTATTGCTCAATGGGTAAGTCACCTTTCATTTTGCGTGTTCTGTTCTGTTTAACGAGGCCCCTGTAACCTCCTGAACAGAAAAGCAGATCAGGCAATCACTCACAGCCTGGCTGCTGAAGCAAACACAAGCACTTGAAAGGAATGTGAATTAATTCAGCGTTAAACAGGTGGCTCTGGGGAAGGATGGGCTTGCAAGTGGCCCAGCAGAATGATGTAGGATGGAGTCAGCTCCCCAGGGCCGAAACCAAAAAGAGAGGCAAGATCTGTGGTGGCTGATTTCTCCTTTGTAAGAAGAGGGGAAGTTGCACAACATTAGCTAAGGTAGTGCAAGGCTTCCTGTATTTTAATAGCTGAAAAAAATTTTGGTTTGACAGCCTTGGCAACCACGATGCTCAGGGATGACTCCATCATTTGAGGTGGTGCTGGGTGATTCTGGGGGCAGTTTGGCCCTACAGGTTTGGCCTAAGGTAGAAAGGATTGGGCTCTGGGAAAAAGGCAGGATCCAGACTGAGACCAGCAAAGAGCTGTGCAGACAAAAGCACACAGAAAATGGGAAATATCTGCTTCACTGGTCCCTCCGTGAGCACCATTAGCAGAGCACCAAAAAAATACAACAGGGAGCATCCATGCACCAATGAGACCTTTCCAACACCTCTTGTGTACCCACTGCAATCTTGGCTGATGAGGAGAAAATCCTCCCCAGCTCACAAACTGTCCCCCAGGTAAGTTCTCAAGGTCAGAAAGGACAGGTATGGGGACCTGCTGGAGCGAATCCAGAGGAGGCCATGGAGCTGCTCAGAGGGCTGTTATGAAGACAGACTGAGAGCTGGGGTGGTTCAGCCTGGAGAAGGGAAGGTTCTGGGGAGATCTCATTGCAGCCTTCCAGTATTTGAAGAGGACTTATAAAACAGAGGAAGAGAGACCTTTTACATGGGCAGGCAGTGATGGGAAAAGGGTGCTTGACACTGGTTGCTCTGGCAGTGGTTGCTCAGAGAAGCTGTGGCTCCCCCATGCCTAGAAGTGCTCAAGACCAGGTTGGATTAAGCTTTCAGCAACCTGGTGTAGTGGAAGGCGTCCCTGCCATGGCAGGGAGCTGGATCTGGATGATTCTTAAGGTCTCTTGGCACCATAAACCCCACTGCAGGTTGGAAGAGACAAACAAGCTTGTCTACGTGACACGCAAGAGTTACAGGCTCAGCCTTTTGCAGACACTGAAGTACTTTTTGAGGCATTGAGGACTCCCACCTTAATCACAGAAAGGGATTGACGGGATCACACGGAAGGATGATGACTCTGTATCCTGGGAAGGCTGCAGTCTTTCAGCATTGCATTTCCTTGTCCTGAGTGCTGCTGCACACAGGCTGGATGGTGCTATCCTGTCCTGGTACTGCCTAATTGGATCAAACTGGCTCTGATTACATTTAGGGAGCTGATAAATGGCAGATCTGAAAGCCAGTGGCGCGTTACAGCCAAAGTGTCTCTTGCTGTAGGAGTTAATTAAAGCCAAGGCTATAAAGCTCTTTTTGCTGCTGTGGAACTCTGCTTTTGGGGGCAGCTGGAGGCGTCAGACTGAATGGAAACAATCTGAGGAGCCCACACAGGCTTGCTTTCATTTACAAGCAGAGTTATCACAGCAGTGCCAATAAACGATGAAGCTGAATTGTGAAACCTTGCTCAGAGCTTGTCTAGAATTCATCACCAAAGCAAGCTTCACTAGAATGTGTTGACTCCTTGACACTAATATGTTTGGTGAGAGTCCTTGGTTTCCACTACATCATCTTTCTACCTTCAGGAATGTGTTTTATCACTCCTGCTCTCCAAACTGAAACAAAACCTTTTCCCCATAACTCGGAAAACAACAGAATAAAAAAGCCCTACACAAACCCACGCTTCCAGGCTGGACTGTGGCACTGTTGATGTGAACTTTTGCTCTGCCATTTGCCTGCAGGCACTGAGCCTTGGGCAGAGGCAGGACAGGGAATTGACGCACATCTGTCACCGCAGCCACAAGTCTGTCTGGAAGGGTGGCTGTGTGCCTCCTGCACGAAGCACATCCAGGAAAAAGGGAAGGCTGGTGGGTAAATCACAACAAGATGCAGTGACTCTAAGCAGTGTTTTCTCTTCTGCCACCAGATCCTTATGTGCCCTCACTTCATCTCCTAGTACATCCAGTTCCCTACCTCCCAAATGTCTCTTTTTCCTGCTTATTTCTACTCAGACTCCCAGGTTTTGTTGGCACAGCTTCCTGCCATGCCTCGTACCTGCAGATCCCGGCACGTCTGGGTCCCTACATCCGTCTGAGCATTGATGTAGTAAAACCCAATGTGCCTGTCTTTTAAATGCCCTTAAAAATGTGAGGAGCAAGATGTACATCCTTACTCCCACTCTCTCCCTCCACCTGCTGCTACCTTTTTCCCTATGGAGAATAATGAGGCAAAATATTTCATATGGAATGGGCGCTCTCCTTTTCTCTCCACAGCAAGCATGCTTTGCACCTGCTCATTAATGAACGTACACCATCCCCATCGACCGGGGCTGGTGCTGAATTGAGCTTTGAATGCCTTTTCAGTGCCACAGCCTCGTTAATAATTACTTCTATGACTCACTCAACTCCATGCTGCTGGAGCGCCATTAGGAGAATTGACAGCAAAATAACAGAAACATTAAACCTAATGATGTTGAGAGCGTTAGTGCTGATAAAGTGTTCCCAGTGTCACCAAAGAAGAGCCTTTCCCTTTAGTGGTTGTCTCTCCCAGGGAGGTGTCCTCTTCCCATCCCTGGTGACCCAGAGGAATGTCAGCTGGCTGGTGCTTTGAGTTTTGGCAGTAGGAACGTGAGGTGCCTACGTGTGCCATGTGTGACCAGGCTGTGATCATCCCCATTTCAGAATGGAATCATAGAATCTGTTGGGTTGGAAGGGACATTAAACATCATCCAGTTCCAACCCTGCTGCTGTGGGCAGGGATGCCACCCACTAGACCTGGTTGCTCAGGGCCCCATCCAGCCTGGCCTCAAACACTCCCAAGGATGGGACATCCACAGCTTCTCTGAGTAACCTGTTTCAGTGCCTCACCACCTTCTGAGTATGGAATTTCTTCCTAATATCTAAATCTCTCCTCTTTTAGTTTTAAAAGGTGTTTTAAAACTGCGTCCTCCCTGTTCTGTCACTATCTGCCGGTGTAAAAAGTCTCTCTAACAATGATCTTTGTTCCCAATCAGCAAACTCTGACATCTTCAGTTTAAGTGTGGTCCTGCAGCTCCCCACCATCCTGGAATGCCCCTCCACCAACCACGCCCTGCCAGAAGCCCGCAGGCTCAGTTAGCTTGCCTGAATCCTCAGGGGAAACACACTCTCCTGGATTTTCCTCCCTGTTTCACGGGGACAGAGGGTTGCCCACAGCCTTGTTGATGGATGGATGGTAAATGCCATGATCACAAAACTTTTTTGAATGTGGCAACAGACCTGATAGGTTTAATAAGAGATTTTGGTTCAAGCAGGGACTTTTCTCCATTGATATTCCCAAAAGCAAAACTGTTTCTGTGAAATAGGCATTTCCTTTTCTTTTAACAGGAAAATTCAATTTCTCCTCTCTTTTTCTTAGCCAGTTCCTCCTCTTTGCCTTCATTGCCACAAATTCCCTAATCTCGTTATTCTTGGGTGTTGGAGAAGTGTAATCATCCGAGCCATGAAATCGAAGACAACAGCATCACTTCCAGGGAGGTGACTTAAGTCAGAGGAATTAATTCTCCCAGCAGACAGCTCTTATTTAGAACAAATGTGATTTTCAGAACTGAAGCTATGTCTTTAATGAGGCTCTGTGAAAATATATGTAGCCCAGAGCTGCTGGGAAATTCAGCCTTGTGCCAGAGAAATGCAGCAAGCCAGGAAAACAACAGCCAGCAGGATCGTTCAGTCAGTTCATCCCTCAGTTCCCTGCAGAGAAAACCCGTCTCTGTGTTTCTCACCCTCAGAGACTGCTGCCCTGAGCAGGGGAATCTACATGCATTTATTGAGTGTCTGAATCTGGCCCACCCAAAAGGTGCATTTTGAGGTTTAATCAAGGTAAGAGATGGCGTTTCCTCCCTCTCCTTCAAAGGAAGCCGACACACACAAGCAGGTGGATCTCCACACAACACAGGATTAAGGCATGGAAGTCCTTGCCCTGGGATGTTACAGATGCTGAGAGCTGTGGCTTTATTCTTTCCCTGGGAAAAGCTGAGACCCCTTTTTCAGCTCTGTGCCTCGATTTCCTCTCTCTCCTGTTGTCTTTCTCTTTACCCAGAGCATGGACTGCCCTACTTGCATCCACATAGCAAAACACCAGGGGCATGCACAGGACTGCTGGTGATATCCATGCTGTCAGACCACATTCAGAGAGATTTCCAGAGATTTACGGCCATGAAAATCCACTTATCCAGCAAGGATGCAGCAAAAGTTTTGAGGCAGTTTGGTGTTTTCAGACAAAGGATAAGAAAGAAAAGCCATTTGTAGACCACCATGTGAGATGAAACTGGGAGGGAAGCCTCAGGGATCTTTCCATGTTCTTCTGTCTGGATTTACCTTCCTGGAGCAAACAGCTCTGCCACTCCCAGGTGCAGCTGTAGTTGCCAGATAAAGGTGATTTTTCTCCAGTGAGCTCCATGGCCCTGTGAAAGGTTCCCAGACAACAAATCTGGCTACTGACTTGCATGAGCAGCCTTGGGGTGCAGGCAGCAGCAATGTGCCCACCCCAAAGTGAGCTGCAGAAGCCAGACCCCCTGGGTTTGCCAGGAGCATGTCCTTCCCACATGTGAAATCTGCCTCCAAATGGAGAACGCAGAGACCCAGAGACAGAAAACGGGAGAAAGCACCAGCTGCTTGCCATGGGAGAAGGAGGATCAGCTCCTAATGGCAGCATCACGTTTGCCTGGCTCAGCTGGAGATAAAAAGATGAACCATAGATCATACTGATTTCTCATGCTGAGATAGCAATAGAGAGGGATTTGTCTCCAAAAGAAGCATCTTTTCTGCCTATGTGCCAGCAAAAGAAATCATTTTTCTGTCTGACTTTATAACTTCATCAAATATCCATCTGGCACCAGGCCAGAGAACTAATACGAAGCTGTATTCGCTATCACAGCAGATGAATGTGAGAAACTCCAGTGAAGATTTCAGCAGGAGAGACTGACTGTGATGATTTTGGGAGGGTACACAGATCTCCAAAAGCACAGCTCATTAAAAGCGCCGTTGCAGAGAAGTCTGGCTTTTTGGATTTGATTGAAAACAGGGGGTCTGATAAGGAACTGCAGTCCCAAAGCTGCCTTTGGAGTTTGGTCCTGATGTGGAGGCAGAGTTCAGCAAGATCTTTTTTTAGGGATGCCTGGAGGATTGAGTAATAGGGCAATTCTCAAGTGTTTGGATCGGAAATTTCATCTGGAACCTGGGAAGTTTATTTCCTGGCAAAAGCACCATGAGAACCAGCGTATTCTCAGAACAGGCCAATTTCAAGAAATCAAAATTTCCAGATGACTATGGGCTCCCTGGAAAAACTCGTGGGGACTCTGTGTGCATGGATGACTTGAAAAACATCATCTGTCCTCCCAGGCCTGACACTCTCTGTGCTCTGAGAATTCAAAGCCATGCCAGCGTGTGCAGATCCTGCAGACACAGGCTGAAGGTGATGATGAGTAGCAGGAGATCTGCTGATGGAAACAGCAGCATCTCCTCTGCACAGGCTTTGTGAATGAGATGGAATGGAGCCGTGGGAAGGAGCCTGCATGGAGCAATCCTTGCTGACCAGCCCTGCACTGTGGCTTCAGGCCCCCCCTGGGGACACGTGGCAGGGTGTCGCTCTGAGGCCACCCCAGATGAGGAGCTCCTCAGGGTCATCCGTCTGAAATCCAGGAGTTTTAAACATATTTTCATGTTTAAACATAAACATAAAAATATTCCCCAAGTATTCAAACGTCTCCTAGAGGATACTGTAGTGGGGCTGCTGGTGGTGTCTGAGGGTCTCTCCCAAGGCTGCTGAAAGCTCAGCTGAGCTGACAACATCTGACAGTTGGGAAAAACCAGCCTTTCAACCTTTAAATTGAGCACATTTGCCATGGGCTCAATGGAGACTAATGACATAAAAGCTCATTTTATTTTTTTTTTCAACAGAGGGACTCTGCAAATGGAAATTTCACATTTTCATGGATATTTTTGATCTTTCATGGATTTTTTTTTTCCTCTTCCAGGATTTATACAAGGGAAAAGTCCCAATTTCTTGCACAAGACAGACTGGAAGGTTTGTACTTTGCTGTGGACTTGTGAGTCCTGCAAAAGAATGGCTGTTCAGGAGCATTCATGGAGCTCCTGAGCCAAAATCAGGGGAATAAGCCAGAGAGAAGTAAGGACTCCTGGGCAAAGGTGACCATTTCACAGGAGGGAAGGGTGGAAGAGGTCAGCCAGCTCAGCCCAATGAAAGGAAAGCTCTAGGAAATCTGCAGCAAATCTAAAATGTTTCAGGGATAAAAATTTCCAGGAAGTAAAAAGGCACCTTGGTTAAAAGCCATTGTTGGTACAAGGATAAAAAGAAATAAACCAGCCACAGATAAATTTGGGCTGGAAATTAAAAAAAAAAAACCTAATTACATTTCATATAATGTTTCTGGTTTATTCTTCCAGATGGAAAGAGAAGCTCAGGTTAGTGTAGAGCAGCTGCTGTGGCAGGAATGCTACAGGATGCAAGCCCAGAAGGAAGGCAGTGGATGCTCAGCAAACCCTTCTCTGTGCTTTTCTCTCTGGTCCCACTTTTAAAAAAGAAAAACCATTCCAGCGAGTTTTTCCTAATGGCCAAAAAAAAATCCTTTCTGAAGGGAAAAGGTTTTCATTTTACACACATTGTCAGTGGAGCCTTCTTAGCCAGCTCATTTCTCAGGTCTTTAACCAGCCAGCCTGCCTGGAATGGAGAGATTTCCTCTCATCTCAAATCACTAGGCTGCACATGGGAGAGAAGCCCTTTGACGAGGTGAATTTGCAAGGCTCTCAAATCCTCTTTATTCTCGCTGTGCTATCCCTCCTTGACTCATCTCCAAGAGACCATGTTGGGCTAAGCCCAGGACGAGCACGGAAAGGTGACAGCAGCAATCCTAGACACACACCAGCACGCACAGATACAGCTCCCACCCCTTCCCTGCACCGTAAATTAAATATCATCTCTACCCAGGACTGGGGAGGATCATCTGAAATAATCCAGTCCAGTCCTCCATCACCAGAGAGACTGAATCAGCACAGCCCACAGTCTTCACCCACCCCAACCCACAGCCCTGCCCCTCCTGTGTCCCTGAGAAACCAGAGGCCTGCAATTCACATCTGACCTGTTCAGGTACCCAGCTGGGGGTTAAACGCACACATGCAGAAAAAGAGGCTGAATTTGGTTATTCCTGTGTTAGTCAAAGCAATAATAGTGGGAGTCTGCAGTGGGACCAGTGTTTAGGCAACCAGGACTTCAAGGAAAAATGGCATTCAAGAGGCAACATGAATCCTTAGGGATACTTTTTCCTTCTAAGTGCTTGGGGAACCAAGCAGGAGAGTGAGGAGCACAAGGCAAAATGAACACAGACAGGATTGAGGCACACACCGTTTGGGGATAAGGGAGAAGGCAGTTGTTAGAGTGAAAAAGTCAGCAGGCCAAATGCTTTCTGAGTGCAATTATTTTAATGTGTCTGTCTTTTCCAAATTCCACACTGCACACATGGAAATAGCAATTTTTAAAAAAAAACTCACACCAGAAATGCTGACTTGGAGAACAAGGAACTGTCCCTATCTCCCTCTACACAAGGAGGCACGAGATTCACAACAACATCAGTCACAGCTGGTCATGGAGGTGGACAGACAGACAGATAGACATGGAAATTACAAAAGACAGAAAAAGGCAAGAGCAGGAAGGCAGCAGATGTTCTCATGGCCACCTTGCTGGGCAGGCAGGCAGCTGGGCTCACAGCTTGGTGGGCAGACCCACCACGCCAGGGCATCAGCATCTCACTGGTCCCACCCCTCTGCCTGCCCAGGAATCATCTCTGCTGGTTGTCATCTCTTGGTCAGCCATTGATTATCCATCTGCTTGTAGCATTCCAAAGGGCAGCTGTGATAAGGAGTGATTCCAGAATACACTCCAGACTCGGCTTTGATGCCTTCAGCAAACAAAGAAAGGAGTTGTACAGTTATCATTTGATTTTACTAAGTTTTTGGCTCCAAGTGCTCAAAGAAAAGTGCTGTAGTAACCATATTCACATGGGAAATGCCTCTAAAAGGCTTCCTACCTGTTGTATGCTAGCGAGGCCAGTGAGCTGGGAATCAAACCACGTCAGCAAGCTGTCCTGCTTAATTGCTACAGCACTTGTGGGCAGGCAAAAATCACAGGAGCCTTTTGCCCAGCACAGCAATTCCTGCATTCCAAAGGGCAGGCAGTGCTGGAGGCAAAGCTCTCCAAGAAAATGAGCTCCAGAGGAAATCACGCAGGGCTCAGGTCATACAGACCCATCCACCTTGGAGCAATCTCCAGACTCAAGTGTGCCGATATCAACCCTGCTCCTTGGCAGTGCTCAACCTCAAAGCAGCTTTCCCTGGAGCTGGGGGCAGGTTTTTGTTCTCTCACAGCACAATTAAATGGCTTGCCCAGGATCTGGAGGCTGTACCAAAGCACCCACATCTACCCAAGCCCACACAAACATCCTTCTCCCAAGTCTGCCTCTTCTCCTCCTAACGAGCATAGAGCAGCCCTGCTAAAACCACAGATGTAATTCCTTGATGGAGAAGGAGGTGTTGAAGGCAGCAAACTGCGGGGGTACTCAAGGACTCACATAAAGACTGAGTGTTTGGTTAACCTTTCATCAAGGAATTATTTCAATTCAATCTCATCCTACCTGAGCTCATGAAGGGACCATCAGCTGCCCAGTGGCTCTCCAGAGCAACCAGGACACCTCATGCATGGCCAGTTCAGCACTGTGGCTTTTCTCTCCAGCTTTCCCATGGCCGCACGAGGTCCATGGCACAGCATCCATGTGGCTCTCATGGCCTGGCCACACAGAGGTAGCTGGAGGCACACAGGAGCCTTGGTCATGTCACAATCCCTTTCTCTCCTCCAGCATTTCCCTTTCAGCCCTCCCACATGTCTCTTCACACATTTCTGATGGCCAAAGCCTTCGGGCTGTGTTGTCCTCAGCCAAGCAAGCAGCTGATGCTGAGCTAAATGGGAAGTGTTACCTCCCTCTGGCTGCAGGAGATGTAAAGTACTGTAAGAAAGAGATGTCTGAAGGGAACGTGGCATAGAAACACAACTCAGAAAACCTGAGTGGTGGTGAGAGCATGGAGTGTTTGCTGACCCTTCTAACCTGGGGAATTTGGGGCATCAAAGGGAATTAGTAGGATGCAGGATGCAAATAAGCCAAACTGTGCAGCTCCCTGCAGCAGGATCACAAATGATGAGAATTGACAGACAGTCAAGGCGCAGATGGATTATTTCATGGAGAAGAAATCCATTCAGGGCTACTACATATAGGCACCACTTCCAGCTCAGGAAGCTCCTGAGCAATAGCACATTGGAGGCTGGGAAAGCACTTTGGGCAAGCAACATCCTGGTTTTCCCCTGTCTTTATGTTCTTCTCCAGACCTTGCTCTCAGCCTTGTCAGAAATTGGATTCTGGGTAGCTGAGCCATTGTAGTGATCTGGTATGGTCCAGATGATTTCCTAGTCATTCAAAGTCCCAAAAACCTCATTTCAAATGTAGAACTACCATAAATAGAGGATATACGCAGCCATTCCTTCTCAAAATCCACTCTCCTGCTGCTGCCTCCCCACACACAGGGCCTGCCTAGCAGTGCTGTCCTTCCCCACACTGGTCCCACATCCCACAAGTGAACAGATGTTAGAGCCAAAGCCCATCAGCACAGCACCGTGTTCCCAGCCAGAATCACCCAGAGAAGAATACAAATCCTTTGCAGCACTAATCCGAGGCAGAGGGTGTCTTTGCTTGGAACAGCTCTTGATTAATTCTCTTCTGCAAATTCATCCCACTGCTTTGCAAACCCATGAGCTCACTGAGCAGCCCATTTCCTGCAGCAAGGATCCACTCCTGGGCAAAGGATCTCGCAGTCACTTCAGGGAAGGAGATACCATCACCATCTTCCAGCACAGCTGCACTGAAGCACACACAGTTATCTACCCATTGCCCCAAGGGGATGTGTGTCCTAGCCCAGCCTTCCACAAAAATATGGGGAGGAAGTTGCCTAGCACTCAGTACATAATCATTGCCCAGAATTTCCATTTGCAAGCTCCTGATGGTCTCTGGTTACCCCAGGAGCTTATCCCAAAGGATTCAGCCTGACTGATCTTCCAAGATATGTACTGCAAGGAGTAGCACAGCTGCAGCTCAAACTCATAAACACGAGAGGAAAATACCAGTGCTAACTGTGATCCTTGTGGTTCCTTCTCTTGGAATGGGCAGTAAAATCACCTGAATGAAGGCAACACGGGGCAAGAATTTTCAGCAGAGGGGAGATGGTTTCACACTGCTTTTTCAGTAGCAAACACATAGCTTTGTCCCTACTGCCAAAAAGTCTGGCACTAAAAATGCTGAAATCTTTTTGTGACTGAGTGGCAGCAAGCTGTAATTTACTGCATTCCTGCTTCTTTTATGTCCAAGAATTGCTTCACTTCTGAGAAGAAAGAGCTGTCATTTGTCAGTCCCATGTAGCCTCTCCTTCCAACTGTCACATTTCCATGTTATATCAGACAAATTAATTCGTTCCCCTTTTTCTATCTCTTCCCCAAAAATGGCATCATATTTCTAGGAACTGAGAGTCATCTTTTCACAGCAGCATCATTATCAATTTTCTTTTTAAAACCATATAATGGGCATGTTTCAGCAAAAATCAGGATGATTTTTTTTTCTGCTGCTGCATCCATCTCCCTTACAGTGGTTCAGAGAGACCTGACTGTGTGCTGGCTTTTCACAAGCACTTTCCCCACACTTCTGACTGATGGTACATTTCCAGCCCACCCATTTCAGCATTTGGCTGGCTTCTGACAAAAGCTTTCCCGAGTTTAGGATGTGGCCAGGTCCCTGGGCAGGTTGAGCTGTATGGCCTCTCCTCCTGTGGTGTATTTGGCCACTGGCCCATTGCCTTCCATGGTGAAGAGCTTGCAGGCCTTGGCGTTCTCATGGACCGGTGTGGACTTTTTGGAGGAGATGGGGGAATTCGTGGGGCTCAGCTGGACAGCAGTGGTGTCCTGCACCGTGTGCTCGCTGGTTTCAATTTCAAAGGCTGTGTTGCCAGGTTTGATGAGCCCAATGTTAGAACCTGGTTTGGATTTGCGGGCCCCGTGGGCTGGGGGCCTCCGGCTGCAGATGCAGCAGGCACCGAAGAATGTGAAGGCCACCACCAGCAAGATGGGCCCGATGATGATGGGAGGGTTGTTCACAGGGAGGAAGGTCCCAAAGGCAAATGCTCCCACCAAAGTGATGTTGATCCCTGCTAGCATGATGCAGAGTCCACAAGCACAGCAGAGAGCAGGGGAGGGGAGGCCTTGGGGTCGGGTCTTTTTCTGGGTGGGTTTTTGGGACAAAGAGGCGCTGCTCTTTTCACTGAACATGCTGGGAAGAGTCTTGGGGGTCACTTCAGTCCTCACAGGGTGAATGCTTTGTTGAGAAGGCCAGTTCCAGTTTCCTGCTGCCTTGAAATCCTGGAGAGGAATGAAGAAGCTGCTGTTAGAGCAATGAACCAAAGCACCTTTCCCACACCATTCCCGGTGACCAGCATCATCTCTGGGTTTGCTGGTGCCAGCAACTAAACACAAATCCAAGCCTGCTTTCAAGTCTGAGCCCTCCCTGGCTGTGGTGGTCACATGTGGCCACCCTCAGGCTGGAGCACTGAGCCCATTGTGCTCCATGTCCTTTACTATCCATGTGGATGATGCTCAAGTGAATCCAAGCATGTGATGGCCAGAGCTTGTGCCATAGCTGGTCTCTGCACCCACACAACACCTGCCCAAAATGACAACAGAATCCAGTACTGCCCTGAACATCCCTCACTGCAATATGAGGGTGATACATTTTTGGATGGGTAATGGTCTGTAATTGTAACAGAAAGAGGGACTCTTTGCTCCATGTCTCAGTTTTCCAGCAATTGAAACGAGTCATCCAGGTTGCCTTTCCAGCCAGTGGAGAATAAAAGGTCCCAGAAGATGACCCAGAACATCCCCAAGAGATGTGCATGCTGGAGGGCTGGACAGAAGGATCCTCAGACGACTCGAGCAGGTAACACTTGAAGGCACAGTGACACAGATGCCATCCACAGATGCTGAATGACACCCTGTCAGTCACAGAAGTCTATAATAACATGGAGGAAGTGTGGGTCTTTTGCCAGCTGGACCATGCTTTCTACCATGCATCACACCATCTTCAGTGTGATCACAGGAGACCCCACAGAAAGGGATCAGGAATCTCGTTTGCCCTGGAAACCATAAAACCAAACTTCCACAAGGTTTGTGCACAATCAACACCAGCTCCAGGGTGGAGGCACATGGGAATTGAGATGTTGAAGTTGAAAAAGAGCCTGTGTGGGGATCTGTCTAGGGCCCAAGGCAGCAACACTTAGCCCTGACTGACAGTAGCAGTTTCTCCATGGAGGAGATTATTGGTTGTGTTGAGAGCTGGCTTTGTGTTTGCTGCACGTGCTGGGAAGTCAAATTGCCAGAAGCCAATTTGTCAGCAGTTTGCTGGTGATGTCTTTGATTTTACAGGCAGGAGAACATTTCTCTTCCCAGCCTGATGGCAAACAATAGCAGTCTGCTCTTCCTTACTCCCCTGCCTAGCTCCCTAGCTTCTTCCCTCCTCTCCTGTCAAATCCCTTTCAAAAGTGTTGTCAGCGAAAAACTGACACCGCTCAGTTTTTCTGGTAAGAACCAAGAATCATTGTTGTGCTATCTACACTCTGTAGCCACTAAATTAAAAAAACCAACAAAACAACAAACAATAAGCCATCACCCATCACAGTGAAACACGCCAGTGAGATCAGCCGGGCATTTTCTATATATTTCCCAGGTTAGAAAATTTTCCAGCACCCCCAGCTGAGGCAAAGCTCTCTACTGCTCTATTGGGTGTCATATCTCATTTCCTTGGCTTGGGCTTTTGTTTAGACCTGAATGTGTGCAGCAATGAACTTTCAGTGGAGTTCCTACTCAGTGAGACATCAGCTGGAGCTGACAGGGACAGGTGCATGAAAGGATTAAATCCTTCCTCATCTGGGGATGCCTGATGGGGGAGGGGTCTCTCGGCAGGCAAAGGTTTTTCAGGATACTGAGAGCGTGTGAGAGAGAAAGGGCATTTTCTCCATTAGCCAGGCTAACACATATACATGTTTCCCTAGTAGTGTCCTTTTGTTCTGCCTGGGAACCCTGGCATGCTGATGTGAGCTGGAGCCCTGATTCTGCCTCCTTCATCAGCCCTGGACCAGCAGCAAGACAGCTTCTGGTTAGACACGCATGCACACAGTTTGCAGAGCAGCTCCTGCAGATGCCAGTCTGAACCTTTGGCACACAGAGGCTGCACACACCCCAGCGTGGCTCTTCTCCTTGGTTTGCCCCACATTCTCCCACTGCAAAGTGCTCACCAGGGAACTGCGTGGCTTCTGGTGGTTAAAAACCATCACAGATTGACTCCACCAGCTTTCTTCCCCCCGCCTTCTCAGCACTCACCTGCTTCCAGTCTGAAGGAATTCTCCCTCCTGGAAGAGCCAGGCAGCTTGACTCCAGCAGGACACAAAACAAGCCAGCTGCCTCTGCTCTTAGGCAAGGCATCACCAGAGGTCAGGCTGCCACTGAGATTTTCAAGAGGAACTTCAACCTGTTGCCCATCACCTCTGTCAGCGAGCACTTGTAGCCACTCCAAAGAGACCATGCTAGTTTCTGGCTGCTTTCAAGGCTGCAGCAACATCACCCAGCATGGTCTCTGGTAGCTCATTTTCTCTGCCTGGCAATTTTTGTTCATCATTACAGATCCCTGAGCACAGGGGTTTAAGCTTGGGCAAAATCCTTATCAGAGCTCCCCAGGCTGTAAGGGGAGGAATGGGACAAGAGGCACCACTGGCAATGATAAATCAGGGCAGCCCAGACAAGGGCAGCTCACTCCAGAAGGTGAAAGAGAACCACAGCTCCACTCTAAAAGGAAAAGTGACACAAGAGAATGATCCAGCTGAGCTCATGGTGGGTACACACACCATCAACTTCCCTGGCATTCACAGTTCCTTCCCACAGGCAGAGGGAACCAGACCTACAGTAGGGAATTAGGGATGTGGCACATAAAGACTGAGACCTCTCACAGTGCAGCTTGGCTGGAGGTCATTGGCTACACCTTGGGCCCCCCTAGGACACCTGAGAGGTTGTGCCCAGTGACTGCTGAGGGAAAAGCCACCACCTTCTCCAGGCAAGTGACAAGGGAAGAAAGGAGTCACAGCTGAGATGTCATCTAAACTCTGTGAGCAGTTTTGGGATTGTCACACCCCTTCTATAGCTGCACCATGAGTGATCTGGCCATGCTATGTCCAAGGCAAAACTTTCCCCTCCTCTTTGCTTGCAGCACCTACATGGGATAATGGATCCTTCCCAGCAGAAAGCAATGGACTCACTGCAGATTCCTGCCAGGAATTTCTCCCATCAGCTCGGGGTCAGAAGATCTTGGAAGTCAAGCATGATAACAGGGCTAGGACAGGATGTGAATGCACATCACAGGGTGACCAACAGCATGTAGAAGACAGTGTGTTTGGACTGGGAATATTTAGACAGTAGATCACTGGTTGCTTTTGTCTTGATCTCCATATGAAACATCAGGGATTATACACAAGGGATTCCTGTTAGAAAACCAGATGACATGGGGGTGAGAAAGCCAACAGAGCAGCGGAGGATAAAGCAAAAAACCAACCAAAGCCACAGGATGCCTTATGCTAACCTCTACCTAATAAGGCCCCACAAAAACATAAAGTCCAGGTTTATTCTGATTGTCATGTACAACAGAAGCTCTTCCGTCATCTTCTAAAGCACTGATGCTTCTCCATCCCTTTCTCAGCCACAAGAATGGGCTGGTGTGGGTCACCTCCCACTGCTGACCCGTCTAAGCACATCCGGCAGCTTTTACCTTTCACTACAGTGAAATTAATGGCTTAAAAAATTACCAACTTTTCAGTCAACTTATTCTGTTCGAAATGCCCAACTTCTGTTCCATCAGGAGTGGAAGAAGTTCTCTTCAGGCTTTTTGTTTGAAACAGCTTCCTTTCTTATCAGTTAGAGTGTAGGTTTCTTCTCCAATACAATACTTCAATATTTCAGCTTGAAATGCACTGCTGCAAGCAGTGCTATCAAAAATAAAAGCTTCACACTGAAGCTGGCATGATGGAAATCCAGAGGCTATAAAATTCCTTCCAGGGGAATATCTACCCCTCCCTATACTTTCAGGGGGACAAAGAGAGACTTTCATCCATATCTCTGAGAGTTCCTAGAGCTCAAAGGGCATACTGACATGTTCAGCCAGCATTTTAGGAGCATCATTTAAAGCCATAGCAGCAGCACTAGGAGCATGTACAGCTAAGCATGCTTCCCTCTTAGTTGTAGTGGAGAGAAATTGAGCTGTCATCCTTCCACACTGTCTCATTGCAGCAGCACAACCAAAATATTTGACAGACCCCAGATGAGTCTCCTTTCTAGAGGTGTGATGGCCCAGAAAAATAATGACAGTGATCAGCAAACAGAAATTGCAGTCAGACAGCTACAACCACCCCCCACACACAGACAGGCTCACAAGCACACCGGCACAAAACATACAGCTATCAGGGGAAGCACAAGACTTTCTTCCCTGGGCAAAGTGCTGGGAAACTCTCCAGCAGAGTCAGAGAGAGCCTCGATGTCTGGAAGGGGAGGATACTTACCTGGACTAGAGCATAGAGCCAGAGAAGGCGATGGAGAGAGCGGATGCCCCGGGTCTCCCCTTCACCCTTCAGTCGGGAATGACAAAGCCATGGCCAGTCCCAGCAGGACGGGGGCTGGAAGCCCAGCTGTGCGCTGCGGGGAGAAGGATCTCACATCCTTCCTCCCCTCTCGTCACCGAGCTCAGGAAACTTTACTGGGGTGTCAGTCCTTGGCAGCGCTCAGCGGGCTCTGTGCGAGCTCGGCCGCTTTCTCCCCACTTTCCTCCTTCCCGTCGGAGGACGATGTTGTTCTCCTCAGGTCGATGGGTGTTCAGCCGCAGCATCCCTGCCCCGCCGCATCCTCTCCTGCCTCCTCCCCGAGCCCGCGGTCCCCAGGAGGCTCAGCCCACCGCTGTCCGGCACTGCTCACCCTCTCCCCGCTGTTTTTCCTTCTTCCTTTTCTACTTCAAGGCGGCAGCTCCCGCCCCCTTCAGCTGACAGTGGTGCCCGGAGCAGAACAGCCCCTTTTTTTGCCCAGGGAGAAGTAAAACCCGGGAGCGCATCTCCGCCGAGGGTCAGCCCCAGCCGCGCTCCGGCGGCCCCGGGGCGGAGAACGGAGCGCGGGCGCGGCGGGGGAGAGAGGGAGACACCGCCAAACGCCACGGAATAGGATGCAGGCTCGCCGGTGCTGCAGCGAGGCACGGATCTCTCGAAGGTTTGAAATGCACGTAATGAATTTAAAAAAAAAAAAAATATATATATATATATATATACAGCCGGTGTGCGGTGCCTTTTCGATGGTGGGGGGATGCTGGAGGGCTGCCTGCAGGGAATCTTTGCTGGGCAGCCGGCAGTGAGAGGTGCTGAGACAGGACCTTAGAGTTGCAACGTCCAGGGTACGGGGAGATGCTGGAAAAATTAAAAAAAAAAACATCCCCAGACGCAAAACTAATGTTTCAAAGCAGCAATCAGATCTGTGGTACAGTTAGAGGTGCCTGGTCTAAAACCACACCTCATGCCAGACCCTGTTGCAAGCACAGCCAAATCCCAACTCTCATATTAAGAGGCCAGTCTGTGTGTGTTTGCAGAGCTGGTGACCACAGGGAGCATGCCAAACTGCGAGTTGTTCACTGGATGGAGTATAGATAATTCTCCCAGAGCTTAAGAGGTGCTGACACTCAGATGTCCTTGTCTGCTCTCCATGCCCACACTGCTGTAACCAGCCTGGCTGCTGCCAGTGACAGCTGAGCAGAGACTCTTCTCCAATTTATTGCTGAAGAATCCTGTATGAACCAGGCTGGAGCTGATGGAACATCGATCATGCTCCCCTCTCTATCAGACTCTTGCTTTCATGAGAAAGAGAGAGAGAGAGAGAGAGAGAGGAGTAAGGTAACAGAGGCAGTGAAAAGCAAAGGTCAGAGAGAGAAATCACTGAGGAGGAATGAACACTTCTTTCTACTCTCCAGGCACCACTTCAGCCTGAGGATTCTTGATACAGCAGCATCCTCTATTGCATTTCACCTTACAGGTCATCCTAGAAATTCAGGCAAAAACAAACTTTGCAGAAAAGGGTTCAGTCTCTGCTGAGGAAGACAGCTCTGTTTTCTCCTTAGCTTGAGTAGTGCCAACAGCACACTGCATGGCTTGAGCAAAGGGCAGAAGGGTATCAGAAAAGCAGCACTGATCAGATGTGTTGATTGCCTGGGCTTATAGAAACAAATAACTGGGAAATTTCATTTCAGACCTTTCCAGAGATGCAGCGTCTCCTCTAGGGGTTCCCTGGACCTGTAACATGAAGTTCAAAATGGCTCAGTGTACTCAACCCTACCAGAAGAATCATGAGAGAGTGCACAGTAGAAGATTTTGTGGAGAAAATCTCCCCCTGGCACCTCTGAGGGAGACAGTTCCACATGTGGCAGAACTGGTGTTTAGTGTTTGCTGACTGTTGCTGGGTAGAAAACCAGAGTGGCTGAACTCATTCTTGGTGTAACTCCCCAGAGTTCAGAAGGAACACTCCAATAAGCCATGTTTATGTAGGAACAGTGGCTGTCAGAGAGGAAGAGACCGTCAGGGTCATTGATTCGAGCCCACTGGTCTCACATTGTGTAATAGCATTCATAAAGCTCAGGCTCCAAGGGGGCCAATTAATACTGAATGACCTGTCAGTTGTTCCCTAATTGCACAAAGCAATGATGAAGAAGGCTGCTCCTGCTTCCCTTTGGCTGTTGCATGACTCTCCATCACACTTTCTTCTTAATGGTCCATAAACCCAAAAAAAAAGCTTTACTGAAACATTACATATTTCGGGCTCCACTGAAGCAGTAATTCTCTGTTTCGCATATGTGGCCCTGACAACTGGCAGACTGCATTCATGTGATTAAAACAACTGCTAATTCAAGAACTAAAATTAAAGGCTAGATTTCCCACTGGTATAAATCAGAGCAGATTCATTTCCTTGCAGAGCTTTGATAGCTCATGAGCATTCATGATTTGCCAAGGGGGTTCTGGCAGACTGATGGCTTCTATCTTCAAACTTGCCAGGAACTGGGAAGCCCTGCCTTCTTTAGATGAAAGATCCCAACCCTGTGCTGACTAGAAATAATATTCCTCTGGGATAAACTGTTTGTTCCCAGCCTCTGCTGAATTCAGAAATTAGCTGAAGTCAGAAATTTCTGCATGTGAGGCAACATTGCCTGCTCGCAACTGCCGTTGTCAGTTCCCGACTCTGGTTTCAGCCCTAAGAAATCTGTCTCAGGCACTCTTGCACCCACAAAGGCTGGGCTTCAGTGCCACCACCTCCTGGCCTGAAGCAGGTCAGGATGATGATTGGCACAATATGAAGCCCTTAGACATCACACTGGTTATGTGGGGTTTTTCTCTATGCAAGGATGACTGAAAAAAGGTGGGAAGGTTGAGAAGGATCCGTAGAGGTTTCAAAGGATTTTGGTTGGGAGTTACATTTGAGGGAAAGCACATAAGCAGCATTCATGAGGACAGCAGCAGGCCAGCAGCCTGATCCCTCAGCACAACAGGACCAAACTGCACAGCCCATGCTGCTGCCTGCTGAACCATGCCCATCAGAGACACAGAATGTCAGGGAATTTATGTCCCTTAATAAGATCATTAGACAAAGGTCACTGCAGAAACGTCCCCCTGCAGATTTCCATGAGGTCTCCAGATCTGGCACCTCTCTGTGAGTTTACAGTTTAATTGCCTCTTAGGGGAAGGAAATGCCAGGCTGAACCTGCTGTTGTTTCAAACCAACTCTAAATGCCAACATGTCTGTGTGAAAGTTTGCACTACAGCAGGATCCTCACTGGCTCATGGTTCTGTGCTCTGTGCTGTCTCTGGAAATTCAGAAGAGGCAAAGGCCAATTTCTGCAATGTTTGTGTGTCTATAACATCAAAAAGGAGGCCCAGAAAACTAGTATTTGTCATTCCTAGAGGCAGCTGTGAAATTACTACGCAGAAGATTTAAACAAGAGAAGGACACACCTCCTTGTACATTGTGTAATTAAAATCACAGGACTCTATCATGGACAATACCAGTATTCATGTGCTCAGATCCAGAACACAGATACAGCTGGACCTTTGAGCAAGGTACTGCTGCCCAGCTGAGCCATGGACAACCTCAGAGCCTGTCTGCCAACATGCTCTCAGGTGCCTCAGGTGCAAATACGTTCATTTCTCTCATCCCCAGGGGGAAAAGAACCCACATGGTGATTTAGACCAACAGAATCTATTTCCTGGTGGAAGCAGGCCAAGATAGATACTATGGGTAAAATGCTGGATTATAGTTTTCCACATTCAACCTGTCCCTGGACGTGGAGACCAAGCCCCCTTTGGAACAGACCTGATGCTGCTTTGTGAGCCAAAAAACAAGAAACTTCATTTCTGTGCCTGTTATATCCACCTGATGGTCAACTTGTAGCAAGCCAGACCACAAGAGATGCTAATTACCAGCAGCACAAATCACATTGCTCTCGCCAGTTTGGATTCCTGGAAAATCTAGCTTTGAGGGATGTCAGACTCAACATCATGAACAGATGGTGTTTCTGTCTGAAGAGGAGACATGTCCTTGATCAGTCTGTCACTGCTTAGGGCGCTGATGCTTTTGTTTCTCATCCAACAGTCTTCACCCAAGGGCTGAGGCTTTACGAGGCAGCACACAGTCTACAAGGATGACTAAAACCTGGAAATACAGGCAGAAGAGTCATGTGAAGCTGACAGAGGTCATGTCCCTTCAAAATATCTAACAGCTTGGACACAAGTGTGATCTCTTAAAAGTTTTTGTGGCTTGCAAAAACTCTCAGGCTTGGACTGCAGTATAACAGAATACTTTTTAAGGTAAGTCCTTAACTCTTCAGAGCAGCAAAATAAGCAAAAATTAAGTGAAAATTAAAGATCAGCATTGGAAGGTCATATGTGAAGTTCTGGAAAGCTTTTCAATGAGTATCCTATCTCCTCAACTGCAGGGTGCATAAAAAACCAGACTGTTCAGACCCTTCTGTGGCTTATCCAAATCTCACAGAACTTCATGGAAGTGGTTGCAGTGACTTCAGCAGGCTGTGAACAAGGTCTGTAGGATGCTGCCTTGTGAATATTTACCCTCTGGTAGAGAGCAGATGTCTGCTGCCTCAATACGGGCTATCAAGTTCTACCATGACAAAGCACAGGTCATTAATCACATCCTTCAGTGAAGTGATTATAAGGTCATCACGTCAAACCCTGCCTGGCACCATTGTGCCTGCACAAGTTTTATTTTACACAGAGCCCAGGGAAGCATCTGTTTAAAACACTTGACTCCAACTCATTAGGTCTGCCACAAAGCCTCTCTCCTAATGCACTTAATCTTTCTGCCTCTCTGTTCCTACATCGCCCTCCCAGCATCACCAGCGGACACGGTGAGCGGCTTCTCCTCTCCCTCCAAGCACCTGCTGCCAGGAGACAGACACCACAGACCAGAAGTCCTGTGTTTGTAGCAGGCACAGAGAAGCACAACCCCCGCAAGTCCCCATAACCACCCACTGGTCCATCGGGAGCAGCTGCTTCCCGCAGGTTTGAGATTTGCTGCATATGGTAGATGTGCAGCTAATGCCTCCAAGAGCAGGATCCAGAGAAGGAGAAGAAAGTTCTTAATGATGACATGATATGAAAACTATGGCAGCTCATGCATGATTACCTCAGCAGGTTTTGGAATCAGATCCTCAGCAGAGACCAGCAGTGTCATCTATAACCCTTGCAGAGTTTTACCTATGGTAGCTGAAGAGAGAGGACGAGTACCCCAAGTCAAACCAGTTCCAGCTCCTGCAAAGAGCAGTCACCTCTTGTTTTACGCAACAGGCACACAGAGGTTCCTACTTCACCACAACACTTAGAGAGTGATGGGATCCATAAAGCAGTGAGTTAGGAAATGCACCTCTCTCCTGTGACACCACTTTAGAGTCACATCAGACCTCCTTGTACACGTGGGTTCGGAGCAAAGGGATCTGTAACTCTGCCAGCAGATATGAGGAAGTGCTGCTGAGTGAATAACTGATGAGGCAGGACAGGAGCCAGACAGAGACACCTTTCTGGAGGCACTGGTTAGTGCTGTTTAATTTTATAAGTTGCTGAAATTGCACTATTTCCCTTTCCCATCCCACATGTAGGCAGTGCAGGCAGAGAAAAGCTGCCTTGAGCATCAGTGAGACCCTGCTAAGTCCTCACCCTCAGCTATCATCACTACCAGCGTAATGTGAAATTCTGATTAAATCTGACATGTTCTTTAACAAGATGCGTAGAGCTGAGAAACCATAGAGTGCTACTGAAAGCAGATGTTGGTTTACCAGGAGCACTTTTCCAGCACCGCAGATGTGGTCAGAGCCACACACCCCTTTTCTCATCACCTTTCAGTCTGTTTTTTGTAACACTAACATTTCATCCCTTCCACAGAGCTCAGGGACCAAATGTGTGTTTATGAGACAGTTGCTACATAAACACACGGATGTAAGGGATTTCTGTCTCAAAGAGCACATGGGAATGGTGATGCACTCCTTTGGCAGAGGAGGAAACTGAGGTGCAGAGACTTTCCAGAGTTTGTGCATCATCCAGAGACACGGCACAACTACAAAGATACTGTGAACATCCCACCCCACCCCACTGCCCAGGGGACTGACAACCACCAGCTGAGGACCGAGACTCTCTAAGGTCTGCAGAAAAGAAGAGGTTTCACACTTCTTCCCACTAAATTATTTGTATAAAGAGAGTAAGGACACTTAACGTGTCTGTGTGAGGAGTCACTGTTTATCCATACCTTGGGCAGTAGAAGTGGTGCCTAGAATTATTCACCACCATTTTAAGAAAATTGGAAAAAAGTAGTCCATGTATGCAACATCTTGAAGATTGAACTGTGCAATAAGCAAAGCAGCAGCTCAGGCTGAGAGTAAGAAACTTGAGGCTGGGAGAGAAAGCCTGGCTGGCACTGGTTTGACTGAGGGAAGTGGTTAGTGCTAAAGCAAACTGCTGGGGAAAGATCTGCGGGACCTAATGAAGGCAGGGTGGAATTGCAACCATCTCTCATGCCCAGCAAGTGGGAGATTGACCTAAAAATACTGCAACGTGTTTGGACACAGGATGAACTCGCCAGCCGTTTTCTGAAAAGCCCGAGATGCTGCAAATATGATTAAGGAAGAGAAAGAAAAATTAATAAACGAAGCTAATGGAAAGACATTGGAAGACTGTTTCTGTGATTACATAGAAGGAGCAAAATAGTCTCCTCTGAACACAAGGTTCCCCCTCATCTTTCACGTGTGCTCTTTATTTGATCAATATTTGCTCTAAAAGAGGATGGCGGGTATGGAAGCATTCCCCTGGCTTTCTGGTAAGATGAGGACTGAACGTTCCCTGCCTCCTCAGAGACAGGGATGGGGATCTGAGCTCCTGCTTAGTGTGCATTTGCAGTTCTGACCTGCAGCCCCTGACCAGCCAGCACAGAGTTTTTCTCCACCGAAGAAATCCCCTCCTTAATGAGAGCTGTTGGTTTCCATGCAGACTTGCTTCTCTCATCCCTTCTCGGGATCTGACTCTGCACACTTCCATCCCTTCCCAATTAGGGGCTGAACTGTGTTAGCAGCACCATGCATCAGTTTTACCGTGCATGGCACAGGCTGGGAGCACACACAGAGCCAGCTCTGGAGATTCAGCTAACAAGGGGCACCTCATTAGGTACCTAGGGGAGAGCTTTCAGCTGCTGTGTTTTCCTTTGCACCCAAGAAAAAGGCCTGGAGCATTCTCCTGGAGTGCTGAAAGGAGCCTGCTCACGACTGCTACCTCGTTAAGTGCAGTAGCTCAGTGACTCGCCACATTTTTAGATATATCTGTAAATAATGAAGCATTTCCCTTATTGCTTCTTGCTGCTCCCTTAGAAAGTTTTCTAGCCTAGCCATCACCTTGCTGTCCTCTTTCCTCCAGTGAAAATACTGGGGGGGGACTTCTTGTGTATGCCCCAGCCTTCCCCCCTCTGCTCCCCCAGCTCCCAGGCTGCCTATGAGAGAAGCTGGCACTGCTTTGGCAGGGAGGAAGCTCACCAGATGGTCTCCAGCATCTTCTCCAAGGCCTCCATCCTCCTGACAAGCTTCACCTTACCAAGGGCCCCACATCTTCTCTGTCTCCTGGCTTTTACCACCAGCTCACCCACGAGGAAGCTGATCCCTCATCTGTGCCATGCACTGCTCAGGGCATCCCCAGGCACAGAAGGATCACAGGCTCACCTGGGTGTTTGTCGCTTTTAACCCCATTTTAGAAAATTGGAAGCAAATGCTCTCCCCATCCCTAACTCACCCAGGAGGAATCTTGTGCTGGCTCCTCTGCGTGTTCAAACGGGTGCAATTTGGTGCTGGGTGGATTGAAAGTGCACTGGCACTTCCCTGTGAGATTTTCTGCTCACTGCTGGGGCTTGTACAACACCTACTCGTCTCAGTGGGAAATGCTATATTCTTCATAGAAAGAGGAGAGAGCCAGAGTACCGAGTATGTGCATTTTTCCAATAGTTCCTTACGCAACTGCAGCTTATTCCTGATTCAATAACATGGTGATCCCAGCTTTTGGAGAGAAGGATTAAATCAATGATTAATTTAAAATAATTTATACCTTTTATAACCATTCAAGGCTATCTCCCAGGCTTGAGACCTGCAAGCCATGCTGGATCAATGCCTGGAAATCTATGAGCATTATTTCAGGTGTAACAATTTATCCCCCATATCCTTGCTGCTAGGGGAACAGTTCAGCCCTTGGCTCACCCAGAGTGCTGTTTTCTGGCATTTTGGGTCCTGTTTACTTGTTTGCTCCTTCCAGGGATCATCCAGCAGGTGTGGGGATGTACAAGTGCAGTACGTGCAGTACACACAGAGATGCTTTTCTCATCTAACTCACCCCTGTGGTTCTTCCAGAGCTGCTCCTGTACAGCCTCAGCCCACTCCTGACAGGGAGCCAAGGACCAGGGCCCCTGCGGTCCAAAGCCCCTTGCAGGCAAACTCTCAACAGGCTCTGGAGCAGCTCAGGGATCAACAGGCACTTACAAACTTGAACCCTCCCTGTGTTCGTCATGCAACAGAGTTTTGGTTGTTTTTCCTGACCAGGAGACTTTACTCAGCTCCTGTTGATTACCACACCACCCACAGCACAGAACAGGGATTCCTGCACAAGACAGGGACTGAGAAAAGATTGTTGTGACTTAGGCAATGAGGAGATGCGCCCTTTTCTTCCTACCTCTGCCCTGAATCCCACACAGCACTTTTGGAATGACACGATCTCTCTGCACCTTGCTCACCCCTTCTGCAACACATGGCCAAGAATATTTTGAGCCTCTCAGTCTCCCTGGCTCACCTGTCCAGTCATGAACTCTCCTGCTCTGCATCTTGCTCCATCTGAAGTCTGCAGCCATCTGAATGACCAGAGGAGTAGAAACAGCTGCAGAGGGACTGAATAGACAATGACCTGGTTTTATAGACAACATAAAGTCCACTCTGATACCCTTTAGTGGCAGAAATGTCTGTGTGGGGAGGGAGGAGCAGAAGAATTGACTGCAGGAGAAATAAAGATTTTAAAACAATTAATGCAGCACACATTCCCTGGATAGCGCTTGACTGGCTTGTTGTGACACAAGTGGCGGGTTTGTTAGAAAGCGTTAATAAAACCTCCAGTATAATCCAGGAGAATTCATAGGAAACATTACATGAGAATTTATGGGTTTGCTGCAAAGTTTTATATTCTCACAAGAGGCTCATTTCCAGAAGAGACGTTCTTGGGTGGGCTGGAAGCTTTCCCTGCTCTCCAGGCAGGAGGAGAAAAACAGGGGGAGAGAAGGCTCTTTTGGGGTGGCAGGAACCTCTGTGGGATTTACCCTTATTCCAGTAAGGCACCAGAGCATTTGAATTGGCTGCTGGTCCCTCCAAGGCAGACAGAATTGCCCCACACATTGATTCAGGTTTTGATGTGGCTTTTTCACCTGCCAGAGCAGAAGTCAAATGAGTGTTTTATTTGATCCGTCCCAACTGTACCCCCAGTCCTTGTGAGAGCAGGAGCCAGGACAAGGAAGGGCAAGAGAAGCAGACCCTCAGCACAGAGCAGAGATGAACAGAGGGAGAAACAAAAGCAGAGCAGGGAGACACACGAACACACATGAACAGCACCATGTGAGCCTCAGTTCTGAGGGAAACCTGGCCAAAAACATAATTAAGACCTATTCCTATCCTTGCCGGTTGGGCCCAGCAACAGGCATGTGCCTCTGCCCGGGCATCTCAGAGCTCTGCTCCTGTCAGTCCCCAGCCACAGGTCTGTGGCAACGAGCAGACAGATGTGGTGGGGCTGGGGCAAGGGAGAGGTGATGCTCTGAGCTTCCACCTCAGGGTGGTCTCTCTAAGCCACAGTAGGGCCGCATCCAGCCCCACCAGGCATCCAGAGATCCTCCTGCAGAAAAGCCAAGGGAAGGAAGTCAATGTAAAAGACGGAGAAAAATAGCAGGAGTCAGCCAAGAATTAAATACCCTGAGAAAGTGCCAGCAACCATCTCTTCTGCTTGTTATCATTCCTTTTCCATTTGCTTTTCATTTCCTCAACCTATAATTTGTTAAGCAGGCTGCCTGGTAGGTATCATCTCAGAACTGACTGCTATGCAGGTGCTGCTTCTAGCCTGGAGCAGAGACAAACATATCAACACCCAAACTGGGGCACAGCCAGGAAAACTGCTGATTTCCCTGAGAAAATACTGAGCATAACCTGTGTCCTGCTTCCTGCTGCTAACAGCAGCATTAAAAATCACAATGCAGCCAGGACAGCACACAGACCAAAGATAAAACACGACAGGAGCAGGGCAGGGACACAGACCACACAGGGGACCCACCTGGAGCCCAGAAGGACCAACCCACAGCTGAGAGTCCCAATTTTTCAAGGTGGGAAGCTGTGTCTCTGCTCTGTATTGGCAGCGCAGCACTGGACACCAGCGTTCCTTGAGTGGAGATGTGAGCAGCAGAACCAGGCAGAGCTGATCAGAAGCTTTTCACACCCTTGTTGCACCAAGAAAACCATACAAGGCTTCATCCAAAACATCTTACATCCCATGAATCTCAGCTGATTTTTTTGCAAAGACTGGATGCCTGCTTTCCTCCTAGACTGCCCAAGGCTTGGCACCAGGTCCCACAGCCTGCTGGCATGTGAATTAAGCAGGGCAGAGATTCCAGCTTTCCAGCAGAGACCTTGGAGCCTGGAGATGGCTACAGAGATTCCACAGAAGCATCAACCCCGTAAAGGCTCCAACAGCTGCTAAAGGAAACCACAGTCAGTGTAAAACCCACAGGCATCCCAAGCAGATACCAGGCCTGAGAGCATCAAGCTTACACAAAAATGTAACTCCAAACTGAAGTCTTCTATCCTGAAGAAAAATTGGATTTTTAAGATTGCTTTAGACTCAAGGAGAGCTGCAATCCCCAAACATAAATAACAAGATCTATTTGGCTGCTTAGATGTTGTGTGATGGGAGGAAAGTGGCATGACTGAGACCAGAATAGTTCATTTGGAAAAGGAATCCACAATAAGGTATCGGCTTCTGACGCTTGCTGAAGTGTTACTTTCCCTGCTGAATGTCCACAGACACCCAGGGAATGTTGCAGGTTTGACACCCAGGGCCTGAGGGTGGTTCATTGGGATGTGAAGGACACAACTTAAATTCAGACCAGTTTGCAAAACAAGCCCAAGCTCCCGCTTTCTCTCTTTTTTTCTTTTGCTTTCTGTAAAATTCCCCTGGCTAGGCAGCACCACTGCATTTTATACCCTTCTAAAGACACTCTTTTAAGCTCTTTTTCATGCTCTTTGGAGGGCAGTCCCATGTCCCCAGCACTGCAGGCTCCCACCCCTGCTGCATTCGTGTCCCCAGTCCTGCTGTGTGAGGCACTCATTCAGGTCTCCTAGGTCCAGCTGAAGACATAAACACTGTGTCAGAAGCAATTTCTGTCAAACAACCACAGCTCAGCTCACCCACAGTGAACTCCACAGAAAGCAAAGGAGTAAAGGCCACATGGTCAGCCTGCAAGCCCTTTACAAATCAGGATCCTGTGTGTTCCCATAGAACAGGTACTGCCAGGTGCCGTTCCCAGAGCCTGCACTCTGCAGATGTGTCTTGTCTCCTCTTTCTCCCTGATTTTCAGTGACACAAGACAGTTTTGTGGCCAGCAGTTCCCATCAGCTCCAGCCAGAACAACCCCTTTGGCTGTAGGTGTGAGGATGGGGGAGACAGTTCTGGTGTTAACCAAGGCCATTCACCCCAGAACAGCATCCCACCCCATCCTGCCAGACCTGAGCTCCAAGGGGCTCATCACCCTTTTGTACCAGCATGATTCCCTTCCCTCTTACCCACTCACAGCCTCCTTGAGCCCCACACTGCTCTCCTTCCTCTACTTGCTGCACAGATACCACCATCCTGAGCCTCTGGGCTGTGAGAGCAGAGCAAGGCTGCCTGGGGAAAGGGGGCACAAGGGAGAGGAAGACTTTGTGACTGGTTTTGGTGAGGATATGCCACTAGAAAGCAGAAGATGGAGACAGATATTCGTCACCTGCTGAGCTGACCTGGTTCGTCACTGATTCAGAAGGCAGGAACTCTTTCCAAGACTGCAGCTGACACATCCCACCTGGAAAACTCTGAGTTTGCAAGTGATTATTTCAGGATGAAGAAGAGCTGCTGTTTGTCTCTGTAAGTCTTATGAGAGCAGAGTGACCCAGTGTTTTTCACCCACTCTCCTCCTGTTTTCGTATGTTATAGGAAGCAAACATCAGCTCTCTGAGCCCAGACAACTTCCACTCAGGTTTCACCACCAGCTAATTATTACTAAGGGGTAGGAAATAGAAACCAGCCTGGGATCATATCAGACACAGGCTAGGAAAATTCTCAAGTTCATCTGCTGTAGTTAAGCTCCCTTACACAAGCTGAACAAGAAAGATTATTAAAGATAATTGTTATTGCAGTTTTGAGCCAACAGAGACAGCTTGTACTGGAAAGCACAGCACATCGTGCCTCTGAAAACCTGCTATAAGCATTGGATTACATTTGTTCAGAAAGGTATCAAGCTGAAAGGTGGAAAGACTCGAATCTTTGGTAGACCAAACAGCAGCAAAACAAAGAGAGAGCTGAATGTCCCTGGAAATGGGGAAGATCCGGCAGAGCAATAGCGAGTGTGGCTGCACGAAGTGTTTTAGACACTGCTAAGCCAGAGCTGCAGGACGAGTTGAAGCCGGGGGCTGCAGCAGTGAGGGATAACATGTAGGATAACAAAACCTACCTGATCCCTTGCTTCTGATGGCAAGGCCAGCTCTGTGTCCCACATTCAGGCCTTGCAAAGGTTACTGGGGTGGGCACGACCACTGTGGTCAGTGCAGCTGGATTTGCTCCTCAGGACAGGATCCAGTCCCTACAGGAGGTGCAGACAGGCAGCTTGGACGTACCACAAAGAAAATCCTCCTGGCCCTGCTTTATATCTGAGATGAAGTGACCTGTGTCGGATCTCATCTCTAGGCTGTAGTAGGGCTGAGGACTAAAACTGCTCTTTTTCCAGCCATTCTCCCTCACCCATATCATACTGATATGGTCTTTGTCCTCATTTTCTCTCCCTGTAACAAACCATATACCACCTGATCGATCTGAATCTGCAGCTTGTAAAGACACATAACCATTTTTTAATCTAGTAATGCAGAAAAGTACGTGTACTGATCCTAGTAATGCACCAAGCTTACCTTGGGGCACCAGGAAAGCCTTCACAAAGCCCTTCCTCCAGTCCCAAAATCTATTTCTACTCTTCTTCCTTAAGGCACAAGCCGAGAGGGAGCTGAACAGGTTATCTCATTCTGGTGAGACAAAGATGCAACATCATTACAAGGTAAGGTGCTGAAGCGAGCAGGCAAACACAAGCATTGCTGACCTGCACACAGCACACACATCTTCCTTCCTGCATCAGCTTTTGCTGATTTTACAAGTGACATTTAACTCAAGAGAGATTTTATTTCAGATTTTACTAGATCTAGCCCCTCCACTTGTTTCACCTTTTGCATTAACTGCCAGGATGCTCAGAGCAGAGGAGGACGAGGTTCTCTGGTAGCTCATAAGACCCCCAGCCAGTCTGGGAGAGAGGTGGTGTTCTTACAAGTTTTTAAGAAAACAGGCTGCTAAGCAGGGAGGGATAAATGCTCTTGCATTAATCCCTCCCTGTTGCCCGTCTTTTCTGAAGAAAGGGCAACAGCTGGCTACTGTTGAGGGAATCCAGGTAGAAACGAGGTCTTGGCCAGGTCAGACTCAGGCTGCTCTGCAAATGCTCAGTGCTAAGACAGCCAAGGCGATGGCATGGGTAGGAGTCAGGAGCTGGCACAGGTACCCTGCAATCCCTCCAGTCCCCACCCCACGGCAGCTCACGTTGGGACCAAGCCACAAGTGCGAGAGATAATGCTTTCTGCAGCCCCCCTAAGGAGACACCCAGGGCCCTGCATCGCTGCCAGGGTCCTTAACAGCCCATAAATAAAGCACTTGTGTTGAGAGACAGCTCATTCCTCCCACTTAGAGCTGCCCTCTCCTCTCCACGGCGAGAGCACGGCGCAATGAAGGACCTTGCCCCTTGGAGACGGTGCCTTGTTTCAGCTTCAGCAGCGAGGCCCTGGTGACGGGGAAGGAGGAAAAAGGAACGAACAGTGGTGGGAGCTTTGTGAAACCTGCAGCGATGCTCCTCATGAAGTGCTCTCGGGGTTTGAGCTGAGCAGGAGGGGCTGAAAGGAGGAGAAACAGCAAGGTCAGTAAACAGCACAGCTCATCCCTGCAGCCAAGGGGCTCTCCACAATCCGGGACTTCTCCCAGACCATGCAGAGGAGAACCTCTTCAGTGCTGACATTGCTTTGTTAGACTGAAAAAGCCGCAGTCCCATTTTGTCAGGCTGTGAAAAGACACAGATTAAGGTCCTGGAGACTGGATGTCCCAAATAAAACAAGGAGACAGAGGAAGATTAATTATCCCATTTCCTTCGGTGAAACTGGAGGTAAACTGAGGCACAAGCAGTTCCCAGGACAGGCCTCTGTGTGCACAACTCATTAGGGGTGCTAGAGAAAGTAAACATGCTTAATGCCTCAAAATCTCTAGGGAATCAATCCAAAGGAAAGGAATACTGCTTTCAGTGACTGCATTTTTAAAATACTTTGGGTATTTATTACATTTCAGAAATCACAGCACGTATGTTCTTGTGCTGTACAGACTTGACCCCTGACAGGCCTCCAGCTTCTGTCTGGAAATAAAACAATGGGGAAAATCTGCATTCCTCTCTGGAAACGTTCCCACAAACAGCAGCACAACTTTAATTAATATAATTAGCACTCATAATATATTCTGTTCTTACAGCTGTGACAACATGGACACCTCAGTCTATACTGCTGCCTCTCTGGTGTGAGCTGGGACATTTTGTTCTTTTCCAGCATGTTAAGCCACTGCCCCAAAGGAAGTTCTTCCTAATGGGTTTTTCAAGGGAAAATCAGGACAATGGAAGATTTGACATTTCACAGGCCCCTGTGGTTCCCCATCCCAGCTTTAGAAACAGCCTTGTTAGATCCAGTCCTGACCACGCTGCTGAGAAGCCCCAAGCTGTTTCCCACTCCCTGAAGTGGACAAGCAGGTGCCATAGTCTGCATCCCTGGAAAAGGCTGCAAGAAACCCTGAGCTGGGCTTCCAGCTGGGAGGGCTGAGGTGTGCTATCAGGCAGCTTCACACATTGCTAGACAGATCAACAAGGATTGATTTTTGTCAGCAAGCCAGATGCAGAGAGCTGAGGTGTTATTAAACTTATTTTCCACTTCCCCTTTGCAAAACACCCTGCCAGGGTCTGTGGGGTTTTAGGTTGGTGGGTTGTTCAGTCTGTGACTGAACTAGATACCTAATGTTCCTGAGGGTAGCAGTTTTTTCTGGAAGTGGGGGTTTAAAAGGCATTTGTTTAGGAGGCAGAGTTAAAAATTATGGGGAACAATGGGTATGAAATGTGGGAAGAGTGCAGGCAGAGGCACCCCCCAGACCTTCCCTTCTCACCTTTTCATTACCAGCAGGCTCACAGCTGTGTCCTTTGCACCGAAAGATGCAACTTTGGGAACTCTGCTAGCTCTGGAGTAAATTCTGAGAAAGGACCAAGGATGCAGATTGAAAGACAACAAGAATATGTGCCCGATGGGCAAGAGCCAAAACGACCCATTATCCCTGTGGAGTGCACAGACACGCAGCAGCAATCATTGACTGCAGCCAAGTGTATTATCTCTTCATGTGCTCTTCTCCTGCACACCCAGCAATTCATCTCATCCTACACCTTCAAACATCCCATAGCTGGGAGAGGCAACGAGTGACATCTCGCACCACAAGACATCATTAGTCTGACTACATCCACTCAAGGCTGTTTATTTTTCTTCAATACAAAGCAGAAACATTTAAAACCTTGATGTACAGTCATGAGAACAAGTGAACCGAGAGCCCAGCACATCTGACAGTTCCCCGCTTTTGCACACTTTGCTAATTCACGACTGCTGATGTTATGTGACAACTCTCACCCTCATTAGCAATTACTTATCAGCCACACGACTCACTCAGCCTCCTCACTGATGCCCTGTGAGATCCTGGCTGTTCCCTTTCCCAAGGGGGCAAATACACCTCTCACAGCCTCACTATCCCCTAGATCAGACTTTTTCTCCTCATCCTCCTGCTCTTTTTGTTGTTGTTGTTACGAAAAAAAAATGAAACTAAAACGAGATTGTTTCTACCAAGAGATGGTGTCAGCATCTCTGAAGCTTTTATGAACTAAACGTCAAAGAGGATAAGCCTGTTGGGAATGGGAAGATATCACTTGCTGTCATCAAAGGACCTCCTGGGGAAAGCTGAGCCCTGAGCGTCCCAAAAATTAAGAGCGCAAATTGATACGTGCTCCTTTGCTTCACAGAATCTGTGCGTCATATGAAGTAGGGGTAGCTGTTACCACGGTAACTAATCTAATCTTTATTTTAATTTTTGCTGTAGTCAGATCACAACAGATAGGAAATAGCTATGCTCAGAACTGGAGCAATTGTATGTGCAAACACATGCGCGGAAAACATGCAATTGCATGCGTGGCTGTAACTAAATGTAAAAAAAAAAATCTCTTAAAACAGGGAATATACTTTTTGAGGAAACAGAATCAAATTTGGCTCAACCTCAGAGACACACAGAACAGAGATAGCTCCATGCACAGCTGCCATGTGCAGTGTAACTGAGCCAATTGCTGTCCTAGAGAAAGCACACTGTAAAACTTCTATATCTTCTCTTTGGTGAAGCACCTTATCCCATCCAAAATTGCCTGTCAGCTCATTCTCCTTCCCTTCTTCTGGAGGAAAAACCCAGGGAACTCTCAGTTGTGTTCTAAAACAAAAGCTCTCATATCAAGCATGTTCCCAGAGATCCAGGTATCTGAGTGGTGTCCTAGTATTGGCTGGGATAGAGTTAATTTTCTTCCAAGGAGCTGGTAGAGTGCTTTGGTGTAGTGGTTTGGATTTAATATGAGAATACTGTTGCTAACTGATGTTTCAGCTGTTGCCAAGCACTGCTTACACTTAGTGCTTGACACTAAGTCAAGGCCTTCTCTGCTTCCCCTACCACCCCACCCGTGAGCAGGCTGGGGGTATGGGAGAAGTTTGGAGGGGTCAGCCAGAATAGCTAATCCCAGCTGACCAGAGGGACATTCCATACCCTATGGAGTCATGCTCAGAGTATAAAGCTGGGGGAAGAAGGAGGAAGGGGAGATGTTTGGGGTGGTGGTGTTTGCCTTTCCCAGTTACCATCACACATGATGGAGCCCTGCTCTCCTGGGGATGGCTGAGCACCTGCCTGCCCAGGGGATGTGGTGAATTCCTTGTTTTGCTTTGCTTGTGTTCACTGCTCTTGCTTCGCCTATGAAACTGTTTTTATCCCAACCCATGAGTTTCCTCATTTTTCTCTTCCAATTCTCTCTCACATCCCACGCAGGGGGAGTGAGCAGCTGGGTGGGGCTGAGCTTCCCACAGGGATTAAACCATCCAGGTACCACTTTGGGCCACTGTCACCACCACAGGCTGCTGGTATGACAAGCCAGATCCTCTCCTGCTCTGACCTGAGATTGTTTTCCTGATATCATCAACAAAGCTCAGTTGTTTTACGTTAACTTATTTTCATCAAAGGGTCCTTTTACAATGACTCGAGTTGGCTTTTGTTTTGTTATTGTTGTTGTTTCCTTTTACCTGGAGAGCAGGATTTTCCATGAAAAGCTCCCAGCCAGAACACCACACGCCGACACCTCTGCTATCAATCCAAATCTAGAGGGCAGCTTGCCAACTGACAGCTTAAGGAGACAGCCCACAGCAACACTCATCACCAACAGGACCCACCCTGGAACATCCTGACTCAAGAACAACATCAGCTAAAATTCAGCCCGTGTTCTGAGCCATGAGACTGCAGGAGGGTAGTGCCATGGGTGAATCCAACAGGGAGGGAACACATTATAGGAGGTCTTCAAATTTCTTAAAGGCAGCAAACATCTCTGTTTTTTCCTGACTGCACAGCACACATGAAATCCTTAAGCTGCTGATTGCCAGAGGCTGGGAGTTACCAGCAGGAAAAGTACAATAATTCCATGTCTTCTTTCAACGTGTCCTCCTGGCCTCTGACTGAAAAAGGATCCAGAGTTACACAGGATTCAGCTTGACCCAAAACAGCCCTTCTAATTCTCAGCAAGAAGCCAGAATGTTCCAACATCCAATTTAGAGGATGATGGCATTATCAACCTTCCCTTCAGCTATTACCAAACCAGACCCTATCCTGAGGGCCAAATCTCCCGTTAGCACAGGAGGAGGCAAGACAGGACTATGGAATAAAAGGTCCCTAAAGATGAAGCTCTTCTTTGAAGCATTGACTTAATTTGGACTGAGGAGAGAGGTGTTTAGAGAGAGATGGATGTTTGTGCCTGGAACAAGAACAAGCAGAGGAAGCAGCTCAGTAAATGATACGATTTTGGGTATTTTTAGTAAGGTAATGCAGCAGTAAGAGGAAAACACAGAAGAAAGAGCAAGAAACTACAGAAATCAGTTCGGCTTCACCCAGCTACACTGGGAACACACTGGTGCATCAAAACAAGTTTCTGGTCACCGCCTTTATGGGCAAGAATAAACCCATTCCTATGATCCCACTGTCCAACAGAAAGCCTAAGCCCAGAGTGGGATTGAGCACACCCCATCCCAGTGGATTTTAATCACCCCCCACCAAGACATGTCCCTCTTCGTCCATCTGCTCCCGGTTGCTGCTGGGAGCCCTCACGTCACCTCTGACTGCAAAAACAGCAGCTGCAATTTAATAATGTGGAGACACTCTCAAATGCTCGTCTTGGCAGCCTTCTGGCTTCACATCACACACGTCCCTGCCAGGCAAAGCAAAGGGTATTTCATCTCCTGCCGCCAGTAGCTGAAGGATGGACTAAGACACGAGCAAGACTGATGTGGAACAGGAGACAGATTGTAACTGAGCAAGAAGCAGAGGGAGCGTGCTCAGCAACACATCCATGCAAACAAAAGGGGATCTGTCTTCCAGAAGCAACAACTGTGTGTTTGCACTCCCTGAGGCCCATTTTGAACAATGCTCCATGAGCTCTCAATCACTCTTTTTGTCTGATTTCCCCTGTTTTTCCTTACCATCATCATTTTTGCGCATCTCAGTTTCCCTTCTCCAGGCTTTGAGTGCAAACAAACACAACGAGTCAGATCTTTAACCGTTCTAATTTGATGCAATTCCCTGGATGTCCATATAGCAAGGTTGATTTAACTCAGCCTTGTATCTTCAAAGGACCCTTTAATAGCAATTACAAGCCAGATGAGTGGGATTTTATTTTCCAATCAAGCCAGGTTAGTGCAATTCAGAAGTGCCAAATTTTTCCCAGCTGTGCCATTCAGCTCAGTGTTCTGCATTTTGTGCAAATGCTGGCAACACAACAGGAAAGAAATGAGAAAACACACTTCCTGAGATCAGAACAATCTGTTGGACCCATGTTTGCACAGTACCTAGTGTAATTGGGTCCTTGCCATACGTGAGGTTTTAAAATGTACGTTTTCAGATCAGTATTTGAGATAAAGTTCTCTTGTCAAATTAAGCATCTCTTCTTACATCCACTGGTGACAGTTTGACTCCAAGGCCTAAGATGAGTATCTTCCCTGGATTGCAGAAAACATCATAAAGTTAACCACGTCAAACTCAGATGCAGCACTCGGTGTAATTTTAGTTCAGCTGCAGAATTTCAGTGGGCAAGAACTTGAGATGAGAGTTCTGGTCTCAGGCAAGCTGCTGGCTTGAGGGAGGACCCACCTGAACCACATCAGCTTGATTTTCTGCCTACTCCCCACTTGTGGCACTTATTGTCCTGCTGAGGAGATGAAGGACCTTGCAAACGTCCTCCATCGTGGGACTTCTCAGGCACCCAGAGCTGCTGAACCCTGCTCTGGGGTAAGCAGGGCTGGGCATCTGGGAAAGGACAAACGCAGGGAGGAGCACGGACTAAGCTTCTCATCTGAAATATGTCAGCGTGAATCTTGATCTCAGCAAACTCAAAGCAAAGTGATGTCAATGCCATTTTAAAGGGGATTAAGGAATGTGCAGAAAGGCATCGCATACTTATTTTTTAAAAATCCCATCTCTGTCACACGGACCGTAAAACATCCAGCTTTTTAAAAGATAATAAAGTTGGCAAAGAAAAAAAAAAGCTTTCTATACAAACCTTTATTCATTAAAACATGGCAAGAAACAGAGCTGCCACCAGCTACACCTACACTCATCCTCTGAATTAGGTCTCTTCAGCAAGTTAACATCCTTTCTCCCATACAGCTTTCCTGCTTGCAGATATTGAGACAGAATGAGGTTGCAAAGAGATTTCTATTACCATCACTTCCTTCCACGCACACTTCACTTTCACAGTTTGTTTTCCCAGGCAGGGCTTGGGTTTCTTTTGTTCTGTTTATTTTTGCTTCCTCGCCCGCTTAAGTTAAGACAACAACATTTTGTTCTGTATTTCCACGGCTCTTCCATGGTGATTTGTTAATAACGTTGGGGTTGCAGTCAAACGACTGGAAAGATAAAAAGCTGGCAAGCTGCTTCCCTCATTAGGGAACAGCTCTCAAGCACTCCAGTGCCAGCCTATTAGCTGAATTATTCAACAGAAGAAAAAACACACGACAAATAAAAATAATAAAAAGCTACAGGACTAGGGAGGGAAGGGCAGTTCATCGACTTTGGTGCCGTTGTAAAGGTTTGGCAGCATTCCTCAAAACTCATTTTGGGATTAAACCCATCTAAGGAACTCCAGCAAGGCTGAAAGGCTGCACAGCAGCAGACAGAAGCTGGCGATCATAATTCAGATACAGGACTGTATTGTTGCTGTCTTGAACTGATAATGAAGAAGCCCAAGGGGGGAATATTTCCAAAACCATAATGTAAGGGATCTGTTTGTGTGCAGTTTGTGAGTAACTGGTGGTGTTGGAAATCTTCCATATCCAGCCACAGGCTTTAAGCATTGAAACAACTCACCATGAGGAGTCACAGTAATGGTCTCTGTGTGTGTGTTCTTATTGTGTAATAAATACTGTGTAATTCAGGAGAGCTTAACCACCCATGGCAGAGGAGAGGGTTGCCTCGCATGAGCCAGTGGCAAGAAAAGCTGACATGTGGCAGCTTGTGCCACAACAAAGCTGTGAACTGGACCAAAAACTCTGATGGGAAAGTCGAGACTGCCCAGCATCTGTTCTTGTGTAACCTAAAAAGAGAAAGTTTCAAGCTAAAAAGCCTGATTCAGGCACAGAATTAAGCCGGGTGGTCAAGACATGGAGGATCCTCATATTGCCAGGGAACTGCATGAAAGTGGGCAAACCTGGGCTCTCAGCCTTAACTCCTGAGGGAGATGACTAAGGACAGCCTCTAGTGAGAGATTTCCTCCACCTGAGAGGTAAAACAGAGTTGGTAACCTGGAGATGCCTTCAGATTCTGGACAAAGTCCTTGCCTGGAGCAGTCGGTATGCAGACTGGATGGCACAGAAGAACATGGACAGCTGTCCATACTCTAGAAGCAACATGGACAGGGGAGAAGGGAGTGAGTTGAAGCATAATCAGAGTCTGTGTGATTTAGACATCAACTGGTTATCAAAAGGAGGAGGAATTTGGACTTGTCAAAGCAAAAATACTAAAAAATTGGGAAGAAGACAGGAAAACACACCTGAGATCTCTACACTTTCTTACAGCAGTGTATTATTTCCTGTGCTAAAGCAAAAGGCACTGAGTTTTAAAAAATTTCCTAAGCTATAGGGATCTGCTTATTTTAACTGGCATGTGATATTAGGAAGGTAAAACCTGAATCTGGAGGACAGGAAAGCACGTCCTTTGGCAACTGCAGAGCCTGAACGAGCAGCACTGCTTATGCAGCTGCCACCCACACACACATTTCAGGCAGGTTCTTCCTTTCACCCAGAAACACTGTGCAAATAGATTTGTGTATGTTTTTGTGAGGGGATTGGTCATACATACATTTTGTGTAAAAGTAACTTCAGTGATGTGAGCCCCTGAGAGGAATCTGCACCGAAGCCAGAATTTTTATGCCATGGTTGTGCTGACAGGACAGGATCTAACAAATGAGGAGAAAGCAGGAACAATGGAATTCATCAAGCAATTAAATCACTTTAGCTGATGACCCAAAGAGAAAGAGAAGTCAGGAAGTGAAGGCTGGTGATGACACTGAGCCCTCATTTAGAAGAGGACCAGAATACCGGAATATCACAAGCATGATATTAAAGAGCACCTCAGTAATGTAACAGGGCTGAAAGTCAACAGCAGACAGCCCTGCTCTTAGGGAAAAATTAGAATTTTTGCTGTGAAAACTTGACCTCTGGTCTATTGTTCCCAGAGGGGAGGAAAGGACTGCATATGCAGAAGCAAGAGGAAAGGACTGGATATGCAGAAGCAAGTTAGTGGCTGCAGATATCGAGATGCCAGAGAAATCTTAACAGAGTTGGGTGAGAGATTTCTGTGGAGCGGGGAGGCATCAGGGCAGTGTGTAAGGCGGTGGCTTGCCTTAGGGCACACAGCTGGAACCAGAATTGAGGGGGTTAAAAGGCTCAGGGTGTTTACCTGCACATGCAAGGGTTCAGAAGGAATGTGAATACAAGGAATAATGTTTAGAAAAGTAGAGATATTTGAAAGATGAGGTCATTGCATGAAAGAAGGGGTAGAGAGTGGCTACAGGTGTGTTGAGATGGTCCCTTCGGGCTCTCATCCAACTTTCACAACAGCCCAAACCTTTCATGGCATGTGGACATGGCTTTGAAGGGGAGAAAGGCAAAGCCCTGACTCCCAACACACGACTTGTGCTGGAGGGCTTACATCACTTCCAGCCCTGCAAAGAAGGGAAGGGAAGCCATGAGGAACCGGCTGAACAGAAGGAGAATCTGGGAGAAGCTCTGGTGCCAGCTTCGTGTCTTCCCCAGAGAACCCCTAGAATCACCATCCTTTGGGATAACATGTAGAAGAAAATCACACCAAATACTAACTGGATCACTTTCAGGTGGCAGTGTTTGGTGAATGCTTGCAATGCTGCACTGAATAACAGCTGATACCGCCATACCGAGATGACCAGTCCAAGTTGCCATCTAATTTCCTAGAAGTCTCCCTCATCACCCCATTTTTTTTTTAGAATCAAAAGCAAAATGGCTTCAAATACTTGGTTGAGAGTTTTTAAAATTCCTACACAGAATCGACAAGGCAGGAGAGGAACTGCTGGTGCTGAGGAATGTTTGGCTTTGCCATTGATTAAAGTAAAGGCCTTGCTGTTCCACACACCTCGGGCAATGCTTTTGGCAGGAGGAAGTGTGCTGACATGGCGCAACAAAGGGTGATTAATCAGCAGCCAGTGTAATGAACACTCCCACTGCTGCTCAATCAATCTGATCACTTCCCCTATAAATTCACAATTGCAGCCTGTGACTGCAGCAGACCTCATTGATATGCCAGCAAGGTTTTCAGTTAGGATCAGACAGACTGTTCTGGCATTTCCAGCCCAAGCTTTAGGGCTGTGCTCGTGCCACCAGCACAGACAGCACTGCTGGCTCCCTGCAATGCAACTGCATGGGGAAATCAGCTGCTCCAGCAGCACATTTGGCAAAAAATAGCAGGATGAAGGCCTTCAAACCTGCCCAAGCTGTTTAGACCAAAAATGAAAAGAAGTGAGATAGTCAAACCTTGTAGGGCCCTCATGGTATTTCCTGCAGGAATTGGAGCCTGCTCCAGTTTCAAGTAAATCTTGGTGTAAATTGCTCAGAAGGGGGCAGTTTCACAGCTGCCTTTTCCTGCATTGCAATGGATCTGAGAGCAGGTGTAAGGATGGGAGGGTGCACACTCTGTACTGATGAAGCACCACAAAAATGGCTTTGCAGGGCATCATAGCACTGTGAGGCAGTTTAAGGCAGGTCATGAAGAAAAGCTGCATCCTCATGCTGCTGGAAGAACATGTAGGGGAGAAACAGGACCTTCCCAAGCCAGGGGTGACATGATCCTTTCACAAAACATGGCAAAAAGTGTGTTCTGGATGGCATCCTCCACTTAGCTTGGAGAGCGTTGACACACTGCTGCAAACTCAGCTTGAAAATAGCCAAACTAGGTTACGAGTTCTCTGTAGAGCAGCAAGGATATGACACAGCTCAGTGTAAGAAGAAATCAGCCAGTGTAGGATCAACAATTGCTGAAGTCAATTGGAAGATTTGTACCAGAGCTCAATGCTCAGGATGAGCACAGAAAACATTTGCTGCACAAAAGTTTTCCATGGCAGGGATATAGGTTTTTCTCTGAAAGCAGCATGTGCCCATGGATAGGAACACAACACACACTTGTGAATTATCAAATGGACTCCACTCCTGGATCATCCCAGCAGTGCTGAGTGCAGCCAGTTCTGCCCACCCCTCTCCAGCAACACTTGTCTCAACTCCTCTGCTACAGAAGAGAAGCCAAGCTGCTTCATCCACCACCACCAGAAGTCCCTGGATTACTGCTGTCACCAACAAAATCCCTCAGCAAAGCTTAGTGACAAGCAAGACCAGCCTCACAGGTCTTCAGCAAACAGCTCTGTAGCTCCAGGGATTATTTCTCCATTCCACAGCAAGCTGCAGATACCACAGCAGTCTGCAGGAGCATCCCCTGGCTAAGCAAGTGGATCTAGAGCTGCTGCAAGAACACCAGGGTGAAAAATAGGATGAAACAAGGAAATTAAGAGTAGGAAATAGATAAGGCAGCTCTGCTTTCCCCACAGGTAGCCTGGAGCTGGGTGCAGCCATTACGATTCTTCAGGCAGCTGACAAGAAAAACTCTCAAGTCCTGAGGGTGGTGATTTTGGGCAAGGGAACAATGAGGGAGGTAAGATTCCCACCCAAACACACACAGTGCTGCCTCAGAACTGCCCACAGGACTCTAACCAGATGTACCAGGTCATAAGCTCTGTTCTGGGTCAAAGAGAAAGCAAAAGCAAAAAGCATCTGACTCCAAGTGCCTCTGCACCCTCTGCCCTGCAGAGTCCTTGCCCTGGCCCTGCTTCACAAAACATTTCAGGAGGCCCAATTCTCCCTTCCCTCCCACTCCAGGCTGAATCAGAGCAAAGTTGCTGAACTGGGGCTGCCAAACTTTGCTAACCCATCTTAGAGTGAAAGCAGCTGTGACAAGCAGCAACAGAAAATCTCGTGTCAAATTAATTAACTGGAAGGGACCCAGAAAAACACTGGTACCATGGCTCACAACCTCTGGATGAGTCAATTCTCACCCTCCTCAGTATTACAGACGTTGGGCTGGGTGCAGCATCCAATTCCCTGAACCAGCCCATGCCAGCAAGTCTCCACAAAACAATTCAAAGACGAAGCATTTATTTTAAAATTGTTTATTTCCCCCATTGGAAGGGAATTTGTGTCTCAGTGACATCTCCCTCCAGACTCAAAAGAGCTTTTTTTTTTTTTTTCCAGACAATGGCAGGGAAACGGCACCATTGGTTTCACAACTTTTTCATTTTCTTCCCAGAGAAGTGAATTTCTGTGCTTGGAGCATTTTAAATGTGCTGATGGAATCTGGCTGGGGTAACTAAACACACACATTGCATGGAGGGAGGGAAGGAAGGGAGGGAGGAAATAAGCAGGATTGTCAGGCCTTTCAGTTACCATGGCAGTATGTTTCCATGGAAGCCAAATTTGAAGCTGGTTGCTGCCACTGGAGTGGCCCGAAGAAAATTATTAGTTTTGAAAATTAACAAAGCTACTACCTACCTTGAAAGCCAGCCCACTCACAGCCCTCCAAATAACAAAGGCATCTTTGCATCCTTGGTAAAGGATTCAATAAACATGTGGGGAAGGAAGAGAGAGCAGAAAAAATACCACACAATGAAAAACAGGAGCTTCCTTTTATGCAAGCAACAATGCAAAGACCACGCTGGTAAGCTCAAGGCTGAATGCACTTTGAGAAATATTGCACGTAAAGGTCAGCAAAATCCTACAGAGCATTCTGTGTCACTGGCTCCTGAGGGGACTGAAGGGGGCGTGCTTTGAGACTAGAGCTGCTTAGTTGCTATTTGTTTGAAATTAATCCGCCCATAAATCATGCTGATGGCTCTCCCTTGGTATGCTCACCCACATCCCAGGAAAACCCTGGGGAGGCAAAGCAGAATTTTCTTGTGGCTTGCCTAATCAACATTAAAGATCAGTTTAGCTGCTCTGATGCTCTCCTTGCTGGTCAGAATATCTTTTTGAATTCTTGAAAGCCACTTTTTGCCTCGCCAACCCCATTTCCTCACCCAGAAGACGTTTTCCCATCATTTTTCAGAAGCCAGGGAGCCCACATGAGCTACCTGGTGTAGAATATCATCAGTAACTGAAAAAACATGGCACAGATTCAGCCCTTCCCAAAGCGGGGGCATTGGGACTCAGTGATGAAGCAGTCATGTTCCACAGGCTGCCAAACAAGAGACTTGCAGGTGGCCCAAGCAAGCCCAGCACTACCTCAAAAGGACAGATCAGAGAGTCCTTGATTTAGTGACCTTCCACCTAGACTCAAGTGCCTTTTCCTCACTGGCATGAAATAAGCATCATGAAGGCCTTCCAAATTAGGCCCTCTGGGGATAACTCACCTGAAGAATGCTGAACTCTCAGCAAAAGGTAAAGATCAGAGGGGAAGAGGCACCTGTTGGATCATCAGCTGGATCTGACTGCTTATTTTGAGGCAAAGAAAGATCTAAGACCTGCCCCACTGAAACATCAGTCTTGTACCCCTGCCACAAGGTCTTCTGTGCTCTCTGCTACCTCTGTTGCCCAGGAGGAAAAGGGAAGGAGAAGCAGTTCATTCTAAAGCACAGTTCAACCAAAAGCACTTGATGTGAGTATAGCAGATTTCCTTTGAAAGAAAGGCGAGCACAAATAAAGGGCCTGGCAGCTGGTTTGGGATTCCTGCTCTGTTCAGATTTCACTCAAGGCAGGAGCTGCACAGAGCACTGGGGAGTGCTGCATCCCACCCCTCTGGGAAAACAGCCTTCCCCACCCCAGAGCCACAGACCTCCAAAGAAACTAAAAAATGACTCTGCAAGAGGCACTCAGAACTAGACTACACATGAGAGCAGAACAATTGGCTTAAGTTAACACCTCTTCCCTGCTTCGGGCGCTTTTCTCAGTTCCCAGAAAGAAATCTGAGATCAGAGACTGATAAATAAAATAAATCAAAGGAAGAGGGAGGTATGCCTAGTCTTCAGAGACTTCAACTGTCTTAAATCCAGTGTGACACAAAGAAGTAATTCTCTGTTCTTCCATGTCACCTAAAATAAAGAGGAAAAAACCCACAAAGAACTGCCAAATGTGTTAAATACATAACTTAGGGCATTTTAATTAAAAAAGCAAAATACATTTCATCATTTGTTGGCTGGCACAATGTATAAAAACCTTTAAATAACAACTTTAATATTAGTCACAAAATACAGCATGTTTTATAAAAATAGCTGTATGCACTGATATTACTGATAATGTAAAACCACTCTGAACAGGCCATGCAAAGACAGTCAGCTTTGACCTTTCAATATCCAAGTGCTTGTTGCATCTGCTACTTTATTCCTTCTCACTCTGCTTGGGAGGGTTTTGTGCGGGCATTTGGGGGGCTCCTCCTCCTCCCCTGCACACAAAGCCCCAGAAAAGGGTTTCAGAAAGGGCTGACAAGTTAAGGTGCATCATGGGCATCTCCAGTGGCCCAGTTTTCACAGCTTATGTTTCAGAAAGTGCTCAACATCTGTGTCCTTCTCCATGGACCTCCCTTTGGTCACTTAAAAGCTTCAGCTTTTCAGCCAAAACCCTTCCAAATTATTCTTTGCTCTGTTCCACCACAGCATTGAAACTGGAAGCAAAAATCTAGACACTGAGCCTGAGATTACTGCAGGAGGCAGAATTCAATGGCTGTAGCACCATTTTTATACAGCTGTACCTCTGCTTTTGGCATTTCTAAATTATTCACACACCAAAATTCACTGATGTCTATCCAGTCACATTAGGAACTGCAGGTAGGACACACGAAAGGTCACGGAGAAATACAAATTTACAGAAAGGAAGGTTTAGCTGAACATAGCATTAATATGATAAAACCCCACATTAATATTAAAAACCTTACTTAATAGTAAATATAAACTGTTACATAAACAGTCTGTTACATCTGTGGTTACCAGATTTAAGAATGTAACTGTTTGAAGGGGACATAATGGACACCAAACTCCAGAAAATTAAAGAAGAGATGGTATGGAGTACATTATAGTTAAGAGCAAAGATATGTCAGATAAAGACCCCACCCCTCCCAGTTTTCACCCCACATGCTGACACACAAATTATCAACAACATAAAACAAGGTTCTCTCCATCTCAAGAATCACGAGCAATCCTTGCACCATTACAGTACCATCCTCATTCCATTCAAGCCCAACAAAGGTAATGGAGACAGAGATGCACCCAATCATCATCTTCATTCCTGAGTCTACAGAAAGAGAGGAGGGCACTGCTGGTTGAGAACAGTCCCTGCTGCTGACACTACCAGCAGCACCTCCACAATGTGCCCTCAGGGAGAGGCTTGATGCTCTAGGCAAAGTGTGGGGTTTTTTCCTGATGTTTTCAAGTTTGCATTTTAAACTGTGCTTTTCTAAGAAAAAAAATGAGGACAACTTAGTGATTTATCACCTCAGATAATACAGCAGAAAACTCATCTTCTGCAGTTAAAAAAAAAATCAGTTGAATTATCTTAATGCACTAAATCTGACAGGCAAAAATCATTCCCATAAAAAGCTGTCCCCTTAAAGTTACAAGTCACATCACAAGAGCAAGCTCCTAATCAAAGTGTCAGAAGCAGAGCAGCTTTTATCAGTGCTGAAAATCCAAATAAGAACACAGACTGATCCTGCCCCCCACAGCAGGAAGATTAAAAAGCTTTATGGGGAACTGGCTGGAAGTCGGTGGTTTTGGTGGCATGTGCCATGGCCCTGCGCTTGGCCAGGCGGGATTTGGAGGGAGGGGACAGTTTCATGGAGCACACGGCGTGGGCAGCGCTCTCCTGCTCCGCACTCAGCTCGCTCTCGTGCTGGGACAGCTGCCGGTTCAGAGCTATGGCCTCTGCAGCAAACAGCGTCAGGTCCTTCGTGCTGCTGTTCCTGTCCAGGGAAAGAAAAAGGAGGACACGCTTTCAACACTGTCACTCCACCCACTTGCCCTCACAGCAGAGGATCTATTTCCAGGCACCTCTATTTCTCCTACCAATCATCGGTACAGCAGACAAAATGATCAGTTAATATTGGCATCTTTCCTCACTCAGAGGACCAGCAATACATTAAAAAAAACAGTCTGGGATTTTGGAAATGGCCACAGTTCTACTCCTCCTTCAGCCAAGGACTTCTGATGTAAACCCAGGAAGCCACCTGAGGTGTCATCTCTAATTTCTACATGTTCTCAAAAGCAGGGCACATGGGGCCATATTGCTGGCTTTCTTCAGAGAACTGAAGTGCCACTATAACTGCACCTCTGGCTTAAGGAAATACACTTCTGATGGGAAGAACCACCTGGAATCGCCAGCAGCAGACATGGAAATAGAAACAGATGTGTGACTCAGGCTCTCTGGTATACAGCATCTCCCAGCAAATCACTTCCAATGAGGCTTGCCCTGCTCACAGTAAATGGATACTGTGATTACCACCAGCTACAATGAAAGTCAGATCCAAGTCTGTGTTTATGATGATTATTCACCCATCAGAAAGCAGTCTCTTTGGGTAACACATGCCTTTATGCCTTTTCCTCCCCCTCCTGGGCAGCAAGCTGACAAACCCATCATTATATCCTGTCTAAGATTAACACTGCACTGCAGGAATTCCCTCTAATGCTTTTCTCACAAACAAGCAAGATTGGATCATAAAGAAAATTCAGAGCTTTAATATTTCTGATGTTCTTAACAAAATTAGTGCTGCACATTTATGAAGTTCCATTCTCAGCCTGGGATGTTACCTCCTAATTTGTCAACTCCTCCCTCTCACCCATTCTTTCAGTAATTATTTTTGGCCAAGTTTACAGATGTCTAGAAAATATATCCTACCTTTGGAGAACTTGAGGGGTAGGCAATCCCCTTTCAGGAGCCTGCTAGAAGAAGCAGTTAAGAAAAGTTAGTTAAACATTAGCAGCTGGGAACCAAGCTTTCCCAAGAGTGACAAAAACCAGGCAACTCCCCCAAATCTTTACAACTAACAGATATTGCACATAAACTAATTCACTGCGGGCTTACAAATCACTATTTGTTTGCAAAACATATTTCATAATCTATCTCCCCTCCCAAGAAGATTTCACAGCTTGCAGGTATAAGACTACAGCTTTGGAAGCTCTCCAAAGGATCTGTTCCTTCTTTCCTGAACTGGGAACTGAAGCAAAAGAGGACACTGCTGTTCTTTTATAACTGTATTTACCAGCATTCTGCATTACTGTATTAACACAATAATTTGTGTGAATAGCAAGCACTGCAGTACAAGAAAGCCATTTAAAATGCACAAAGCAATAATTAAACAAATCAAAACAAACACTTAAAGGCTGACATAGTCATCCAAATATTTACCACACAAAAAATAAAGCCACTGTGTATCATTTAATTAATCAAGATCTGAGCACTAAAACACACAAGGACTCTAATAAAAAGTTCAGAGACACGGAACAGCTTGTTAGTCACTTTGGAAGAAAAATAACCTTCAAAATAATAAAAAAAGGGATACATACTCCTTGAACCCATGAATGTTGCAAAACTTGAGCAGCACTAAGTCGTTCTTTGGCATCACAAACCAGCAGCTTTGAGATTAGATCTTTGGCCTCAGAGGAAATATGCGACCAGTCTTTGTCGGGAAATTCATACTTGCCTTCCTGAATGCTCTCAAAGAGCTTGTTCTAGCAAAGGAAAATTTATTTAATTGAAATACACTGCAACCAGATGGTTTCTCAGGTGAGACTTCTCACTCACTTTAATTCACCTAATATGGAGGGCAACAACTGAAACCATCCACTCTCCCTATAGAGTCAATGGAGAGTGAGAGGCAGCTCCACAGAGTGCTTCAGTGCATCCTAAGATGGACACAAAACACTTTCCCCCTACCCACCCCACCCACAAGAGGGCAGCTAAAATGCTCAGGTTTTAGAAAGGATAAATTCAGGCCCTGCATGGCAACCCTCCCAGGGCACAACTTTCATCTGAGGAATTACAGTGACTGCCATAAACCAGATCAAGGATTACAGAACAAGGGAGGATTGCAGGGTAGGGGAAAGGAAGAGGAGAAGCTCTGAGATCTCAAAACAGGAGGATGGAGACGCAGTTGCCAAATCTTACTTTAGAAACTGGTATCACTCAACCTCTATACTGCCACCCTCACTTCTCAGTAACAGATCAGCCTCCCAGCTGCCTGCCAGGGTCAGGCACAGCTCTCCACTGCTGCCGTTATGGCAAGTCCTACACCCAGAGCTCACAGGAGAACTCTGCACTCCCCATATGGCCAGGACATGCACATTCACCTGGCAAACTCTGCAGACTTCTCCTCTGTCCCAGCCACAATCTGTGCCGCAGTTGCCCACGAAAGGGGGGTAACCACTGAGCATGATGTACAGAATCACTCCCAGGCTCCAGAGATCACACCTCTTGTCATAGAATGTGGCCTCCTCCATGAAGACTTCCACCACTTCAGGTGCCATGTATTCTGCAGAGCCACACTAAGAAACCAAATTCAAGCAAGTTTTCAAAGGGAGGGTCACATAAAAACAAGGCTCAGGTTTATCATTTTCCACTCTTTATACCAAGTGGCTTGGTCTAAAAGATGAAATCAGGCATCAGTGACTACTGAAATTCCTATGGTTCTTTAGCAGCACCATAAACTGTTCCATATGACTGCTACCTTTAATCCAAGGTCATATATCAATTTACACCCTTCAGGTTTTAAATCTTATCCATCAGTTGTCAGACAAGTGTATCAGGGAACAGATTTCTGTAAGACTTCTGCAACACAGTCAGATTTTTCTTTCACAGTAAATGGCAAAAGCATAGGACTGTAGTTTTTCCAACTAATGTGTATTATAAAGCCACACTCTGATTACAGAGCTCACATTCTCCTTAGCTCATTGGCTTAGCAACAGGACCAAAACATGAACACAGAACTAAGGTTCAAAGTCTGCCCATAAGCAAAAAATTTGCACAAAATGTTTCCCCATTTGATTGTGTAAGATATAAGCAGGACCAATGTGTCACTTGCTGGCCAACAGCGGCATGAACACTGTGAAATCCTGTGATTTTGTGGTTTTGTTCTGTCACTGGGAAAGCAAGACAGTATTTATCACACATACACTTGCTAGAAATGAACTATTCAGCCCTGGGTGTAGTGGCAGTAAGCTCTTTGGAAGCTCTCCTCTGGAGATAAGAAAAATTGGTTTATGGTAGAACAACAGAAAAAAAAAGTACAAAGCCATAATAGGTGTCTCACCGGCGTTGTTAATTCAGGAGTAGTTATGGGAGTACATGCACTGTTCAGCTTCACCCCACTGCCAAGATCAAAGTCACATATTTTTACTGGGGATATCTGAAAAAAAATAAGCGGTCAGGAAGACTGGGATTAATGCAGAATACATGAATACATATACAGGTGAAGTAGAAAACCCCAGGATAAAACACGAGTCCCTACTGAGACCCAGCCTCTTACAGCCACCTTCCACTCCTTACATTCACCTGCCCTGCCCCAGCTGCACCCACATCACCAGCATCAGATCCTGCTACATTATTTTTTTTATTTGGTTAGGCAAGTGCCAGTACACATCAGGGCACTTTGGAAACTGGTCATATAAAGAGACCAGCTGGCCTCTAAATGCTGCTTGTCCATCTGGGTACTGGCACAGAACAGAGGAGGCACTAGGGTGTTACTGCCATGCACTCTCTAAGGGCAGTCGACTTTTTATCTCTTAGCCAGATGTTCACATTTTCACAGCTCCCAGAAGAATTCAGTCTCTTTTAGGCTTCAGTTCTGTTTAAATTTAGATGAAGTTCACTAATGGATTCAGAAGTTTCCAAGAAGAGAAAAAAACACAAGGACTGTTTTTGGGAATCAAGTTAAAAAATACAGTTCAGAAAGTTAAGAGACCAGAGCAGCACCTTTTCTGGAGACTCACACAGGATGTTCTCAGGCTTCAGGTCCCTGTGAGCAATACCTAAACAGAGAGTACAAATGTCCATTAGAAAGGATACTCCCCTGTTTTATTTCTCGTAACTTCTCTTTATTTAGAAGGTGGTCTGGAAAATATTCTAGGTCTGAGTCTGCTACACACACCTGCCCCTCTTAAATATAATAAAAGTGCAACTGTTAAAAGTCACTGTTGCATCCTGCTATACCATTATCATCCTTAACTGTACGGGTGAGTCTGTTAAGCAAATAAGAACCTGCTAACACCAGAATTTTTGTTAGCCCAAATTAATTATGTTCCTTAAAACCAGCTTATTGAGATGACTGATCTGTAGGAAAGTTTAATTCTTTACACAGTTTAATGAAAATATTTTCATGCCTTTTACAGTACAATTTTTCTTTCCAGATGGATCAACTGGCTAGCTGAACTCCTACCAGCACATATTGTACTTGAGGCACTCTCTCCTGCAAAAAATTCACATAGTTTCTCCCAGATGAAAATATCCCTTTAAGGTACAGACTCATTGCTGAAGCAAATGAAAAATTAAAGCTTCAGTTGGAGATGCAGCAGAAAATCTAGAGGAAAACTAAAGGGCTTCTTCATTCAACTGCTATCAGAACAGGCAAACCTAACAGGGAAGCACAAAGTTATCCATGTAATCCACAAGCAAAGGTGGTTCTGTGTTGTAGAACAGTTCTTCAAATGCCAAAATACAAAATTTTGGGAAGTTCTCCATTTAATATGACCAAACTCTATTGGAAGGCAGAACATGAGAGGCAAAACAAATTAAATGAGCAACTTGGCTGTAAATTTAACTTCACTCTAGCCTTGATTTAAAACCTCACACTCCAAGGACACCTGATACTACTTCAGAGTACAAGAAGGAAAATCTCACTGAACTCTGGGCAAGGGAGTTTTTAATGTCTTCTCTTCAGCACACTCCACAAGACATGGCTTAAAATATGACAGCACAGCCCCAATCTAAAGGAATCAGAGTGTTCACACTGATATAGTGCACATGGTTTTGGCACACGAGATGGTACAATGAACCCACTGAGGTGGCCTGTGCTGATATTTACAAGGCTAATGAAACTCCCAACAGTTGGCTTGGCTTGCAACGGGAAAGCCAACAGTGTCTTTTTGTATTATTATTTGAATTCAAATGTCTGATTATGTAACATTTGATTTTGCAGTTGCAGAGCACTGAGAAAACAACTGCCCTTAAACACCCCTTCAGCAGATTATTAGCAATAAAGCACACACATCAAGTGGGTGTAAGGCAGTATTACCATCCAGCTGAGTTTTAAACTACTCCTCACAAAAGAATTAGTTGTCTTCATTCCAATTTTTTTAAAAGCATTTAGCTATAGCATTTCACCATTAAGCTGTGCAAATAAAACTGCTTTAATTTCCTGTTTACTTTAGTGCTCTGTATCCTACTTACTAATTATTTTAATGTCACACGGAAGAACCATAAAGAGAACAATAAAACGGAAAGGGGTGGATGTTGCTGTAGCTGATTCTGCAAGCCATGTCCCCACTGTCCCAGTTCACAGCAAACAACAAAAAGCAGAAGAGCAGCAATCTGCTATTTTAATGAATCACCCTCTTCTTGTTTGGGAAAAGGGGAATTAAAACTAAAAGCTGAAAGAGAACTACAGAAAGTATTAGCTGAGTTGATGTTAAATCTCTTGAAAGGGGTACCTGGACTTTCAGCTGTTAAGAAACCCACTACAGCCCTAGCACATCAAATAAGAATTTTTCCATTTATTCAGCCTAAGTTTCCTGTTCTTTATTTGGCCCATATCTCAAAGTCAAGATCTTCCAAACACAGGTATTCAAGAAGTACCTTCTCTGAAGGTTTAAAGTTGAGTTATCACATAGACAGGCTATGAAAATTACCAAAAATCTTAATCCAAACCAAGTTTGGGTTCATATTCAAATTAACTTCTCGTAACAGTCATGACATGTGACAAGATCCATATCCCCCAGGTTTACCACTTCTATCCCTATGCGTGGCTACACTTTTCTTTTTAATGGGTTCAACCTGTTGAGGTACCAGTGCTGTGATCCCAACTCAGCATATAAACAGTCCTGTGACTTAAATGTCCAGACTACAACTAAATCTTTATTGAACCTAGGACAGTACTAATCAGCTTAGGCAGCAAATGCAGATCTGCTGAGATCTACCAGGCTAATCAGAGTGGCACAAGAGAAGAGAAAAAGGAAGAGAAAAAATGTATCAAAATGAATAACCGATGCACAGTCTCCAATTACATGCCATTTTATTCAGAGGTAGCCATTGTAACACCAACTGAAGCTGCACGGCCAGGTAATTATGGCATAGGAAAGACTTCAAAAGTATCCATCACATTCAGCCCAAAAATATACTCTGGGATGACCATAATGCACAGAAAGTTTGGAATTTAAAGAAAAGTGTTCCCAACTTGACAAAACAGCAGAAAAACACTATAACATTTAAAAAAAAATTTCTACAAACATAACTGCTTTTAAATCTAAGCAAATTCCAAATGAATTGAGGACACCTTCAAATAAGGACTGTGATTCACTTGGGTCTCTCAATTTAACAGTGAGTATAAATGTGGGAGCCAAAAGCTACTACAAACCAACAGGTCTTGTAACCAGCAGAAATCCTGACTAATTAGGAAACAGTAACACTGTTAACTTGAAAGAAGACGACATTAAAATTATGTTAGATCCCTTCTGAGTAACCTTTATATAGGGGCTTCTGTAACAGGAACAAACAGACTCAACCCTCATGTTAACTCTCCCTGGATGCTGATTTAAGTTTTCTTCTTGAAAAGGCTATACCATCTTAACACAGCCAATTACTTCAAATACTACAATACGAAAATAATACCATAGAGGAAAACAGCTTAAGTCACCAGGCATTGCTGTAAATGGAAACACTAGCAAAAGCTGGCTACTTACAGATAAATGTGCTTCATAACCCAAGTGTTCAATATCAACTAGTAAAGATGGAGGCAGCCTTCTCTTACCTTTCGTATGAAGAAAATCCAGAGCAGAGGCAATGTCTCTCACCACTTTGCTTGCTTCTCGTTCATTGAAGTGCTTCCTCTTCTGTATATGGGCCAGGATTGAACCTGTCAGGGTAAGGTGAGAGGGAAAACCTCAGTATGAATGCTGAACCAGTTCCAAGTATCATGAATCCATAACCTCATTTTCACACTTTATAACAGCCTTTCACAGCAGGCAGCTTCTGTGGAGCAAAGAGGGGAATGACTAAGAAGAAAAAGGCACAACTGAGCAGCTTCACCATGTAAGTGTGCTAGAACATAATTTTCAAACAGTGCAGCTCTCTAGTTTAAACACAGCATGAGAGGAAATCACTTTTTACTGCCCCAGGACACGACTGGTCTGTTTTCCACACACTGTGACAGTAGAGATTTGCTAGCAGTACCAGCGAAACTCTAACATCAGCTAAGGAGATACATAAACACTTCGGCAAAACCCAACCTACCCCAGGGCATGGATGGTCACACTCAAACTCTCCCCATCTGCTATAATGTCACCACTGAACCCTGCACTGAACATCAACAATGTTTTGTGCCTCAACACCATCAAAGTGAAAAAGAGATTCTACCTTTAAATACACATCAAATTTCCCACTGGCATCGAGGCAAGGCTCAAACAGTGACTTAAGGCAAAATTTGCCCAGGGATATAAAATCTGACAAAAGACCTCTACATTAAAACACACTGAAGGGTTGGTAGCTTGCAGGCAGAGTCTCACTGACATCCCTTTAATAAAGAATAAAGGAAGGTTTGATTCCTTATCTTCCTAAAGTAAATTCAATCAACCTTCTCAAAAGATTAAAAATGTCTTTAAAAAATCAATTACATGTAGTCTACAGAGATCTGAGCCCCCTAAGTAGCCTTAATGTTGCCTTCTATTTTCTCCTTCAGAGAAATATATTTGTAAAAGCAATCATGCAAAGAGATTCAAGAAGTAACTGCTGTTTGTTATTAGCCCCTCAACATTTGCTATCTCAGGTGATTTCACTTTTATTCTTCAGTTCTAGGTGTGGAAGGCAATCTCCCATTGGGTAATTTCTATTCTTATACCATCAATGCTACTGCCACTCCTCCACAGAGAGGACTCAGAGAGGGAAGAGGAAGGACATTCAAAACGAAGAGAGATGGACAAAAGACTCCTCAGATATGCACAGCCATGCTGTGTCAGACGGGTGGAAGGCGGCCACTTTGGACCAGGTTATTGGATTCCGAATGAGTTTTCCCTTGCTAAAAACACTTTCTAGTTTGCCACAGATTTCTTGAGGACAAAGTTCAAAGGGGTTTCCTGGTATGCACCTTTAGAAAACAGTAACAGTTCTTCAATGTTTCTATTCCTGTGGAAAAGACCCCACACTTTGCAGGAAACAATACTGAGCCATCTGAAGTGCTCATTTCACTCAGCAGGTTTATATGAAATTACCTTTCTGAATAGAGCTGATGTTCAAACTCTCTCAGATAAGAATTATATCAATATCTATGAAAACATACTCTACTGACTTTATATTCAGCCCACACAGTGAATTTTCACAAAGAAAGAATAGCAGGGTACTCCTGCTGCAGTTGTTCCTACCTCTCCAGTACTCATCAGAGAGAAAGCATGATAGAGCACCTCTCAAAATGTATTTCAGTGGGGAAAAAAAAGGAAAATACTTAAATCACACAAGTTCAATATAATCAGCTGGATTTTAATTCCTTCAATTATAAAAAGCTGTCGGACAAGGATATTAAAGGGATTCTGCACATCACAGTGAACAGAACATAGGTAAAAGAGGAGCACAGCTCCTTCAGTTACCACAGCTACCAGAAGGCAAAGGTGCAAAAGGAAAGCCCAAATTATGCTCCAACACTGTAAGTAATACCAGCCTCTGAGACCGGAGATACAGAAGCAAGGCTTGCATTGAAGATTATTGTTCTCATTCTTGCCAGCCATGCCACTCACATCAGAATCTGTAGTGCATCAGATCTGACCCCTAACTCCCATTAATTCTTTCTTGAATTCCCCATACCTAACACTTCAAATACTGATTTTTTTTTTTTGAGAGAGAGAAAACTACTCTCGGCCCTAGTTCACCCTGTAAAAACAGTAGCTAAGAGAGCAGCATTATTATCCTCTCAGCAGCCATGCAGGTACACCAACAACCACAGACTCACAAAGAAAAGGGTTAACAAATGGAAGAATGTGGAGATGAGAAAAAAGACAAATGCAGATTCATCTCAATCAAGCCCTATTACAGCTAATTTGTCAGAGAAGTCTGTGCATTAAGACAAAGTGTTATGGGAAAACACAATGAAAAGACACAGCGATTTTGAGAAAAGTTAAACAAAAGCTTTTACTCAAGAAAAATATACATTCATTCATCTCTTTTAAAAATACTTCTGCATCTATGCAGAAAAGAATTTGTATTTCTTGCACATACAGTTTGTTCCTGGAAACCTTCTTGATGAGAGACAATAGATGATGTTCTCTGGACAGGATACTCCAGGAGCTCAGTTTTCCTTTGAAGGGTTTGCCACAGTAACTCATGGTTTGCACAGCCATGCAATTAGTGGGTACTGTAATTATGCTCAATGCAGACAAATGTGAGAAAGTCCACAAAGTGCTTGCTGCAGCTTTCTCACTCCCCAGGTGAGTGGGAAATGCTGGAGCCCAGTGACCACTCAGGCTCATTTGATGGGCTCTCAAACACCCACAAGCACAACTGGTTCTCAATTACAGCAACACCAGGCACAAGCAAGATGATTTTCATAATAGAGTTCCATGAGTTTCAGGAAAGTAAGTCAATTCTACATCAAGGGAAAACTCTGGTAGATGGTGCACTAGAACAATGCATGATACCTGACATCCTGTGTGTCTCCCCTTGCCTGAAGGTACTGTGACCTACTGACTGTATTTCAAACCTTCCACTTTAATACAGCTGACATTTCCATCACTCAGCTACAGAAAGGGATTGCAAGTGCATGACCAAACCCATCAACACTCACGAATAGCTATACTTCAAGTTTTGTGGAATATTTCCTCTTCTTCTTGTCTTGAGATTCTCAAGCATTTAAAACAAGTTCTTCACTTACTACTTTAAAACAGAGGTAAACAGGAACCAAAATGATTCAATGAACAAGGCACAGTTTCTGCACAGTACCTCCTCGCAGCTTCTCAAAGACCAGGTAGTATCTTGTGTCATCTTCAAAAAATTCTATTAACTCCAAAATGTTCCTTAAAAAAAAGGAAAAAAGGGAAAGAGAAGCAATAAGCACAGAGTATACACACAGCAATAAAGATATGGATGGATAACTAGGAAGTGCCAGGAGTAACCAAAAATACAAGGTCTAGTTAAACAAGTTGCTTTGGTTGCCTATGGCATTAAAACCACATTTCAACTCGCACTGAAATTTAAGCACAGGAAACAGGCCAAACACCACACTCAGGATTGTGAGAGCTCTGCTACTGCTCAATTGACAGGAAGATAACTGGTAGTAGGCTGTATTAAATAATTTAAAACACTGCATTTGTGCTGAAGGCAGAAAAAAAAGAAAAAATAATTAAATTGGCATTCTTTCTCTCTGGAAATCACAAAGCAAAACACACGGGGCTCAAAGGAGACAGGCATCTGTCAACAGGATATTAAATCCAGCTTCTTAGTTATCATTTTTAGACTAACTCCTGTTTAGCTCATGTAAATTCTTTGCAGCACAAACATTTCATGTTTCTTTGAGGATGTCAAATGTCTAAGTCAGAATTTTCTACATTTAATGGTACACACAAACCCCAGATTCTACATGTGGTCCTGAGAGCTTGAGCTCTTCATGGATGGCCATATGCTCTTAACCTCACAAAGAAGAAAGACATGGTCTGCTTCTCTATAGCACAACATAAGCCCATGAGTTTGGTAAACAAGTTGGTTTTAAAATTATTTCGGTATGCTATATCAAGTATTTGTTTGAAAAAGCTCAGTATAAGCTGCACCACTGTAATACAGACAACAGCTGTTGTATAGACATTCTAGATTAACAGAGATATCTAAAAGTAGCTTCAGAGTTGGCTCAAACCCATCACAGAGCTCCCAGAGCATGCTGCCAGTGCCTGAACAGCTTTTCTTCCTCTTCAGACATGAGCAGCAGCTTTACAGTGCTTCATCCTGTGGCTGCATGAAGTCAGCACACATCCAAACGAGAACTAAATTTTTTTGCTGATCTAAGAGTTCCAGGGCAAAAGTAGGAAGGCTGACACAAGGAGGACAAACCACACATCAGGGAAATGAATGGCAAGATTTCCTTTCCACAGCAGCTGGTACCAGGTCAGCTTTTGCTGATGGTGAAATCATAGGGGAAAGTGTCAAAATGTTAATTCCTCATCTGGACAAAAGCCATGCATCACTGAAACATGATCAGGCTACATTGACCTGGCTGCTAATTGAGTTATGTAACTTTTAATCTGTAAATAGCTCCCCTAAATTTCACAGGTAAGAGAAGAAGAAATTCTTCTTCTGAATAGGTTAAGTCTAAATTTCAACTGTTTCTAAGGAGACTGCCCACAAAGCTTCTAACCTTGTCACACACAAAAATCTGAACAAAAACAATCAAGACACTTTAAATAAACAAAGATTATACTTACTTGTTACCCTGACACTGGTACAGAGTTTCTATTTCACGAAAAACCCGACTCCGACTATGCCCAGCATTTTTTTCAATGATCTGTGAAAAAGAGTTAAGACCTTATATTTGAAAAATTACTGCAGGAACCATACATGTAGCTCTGGAAGTAGGTAACTGTTCCAAGGTTTGAATCTAGGGCATGCCCACTAGAGACAAACACTCCACCTTTGTTTGTTTGTTTAATTTCTCATCTGGCATTTGTTTACAGAGCAAAGCAGTGTCAGCAGAGGTCTGGAAGGCATTCAAAGGACAAGAGAAATTAGGACAGGAAGTGAAGAAAAGAGCTAAATCCACACGTTACACAGCCACTGACCAGTTACCACAAGCTTTTTCTTGCATCATTTTAACTTTGCAATGTGCAGAACAGGATATCCTTTAGAGTTCTAACAAAAATATATATGATAACCACAACACTGTAAATGAGCCCTAAGACTTTACAATTATAGTACAGAAGACTGATCTCTATCAAAAAATAAAGAGACAGCTTTCTATAAACCTGTGGCTGTAACTGATGCTCTCTGAACTTGGAGCAGCACCCAAAAGCTTACACTTTAGGGTAGGCCATGCTGCATAATGACTCAGCCTCTTCTTTCGTAAGAAGAGACAAAGGTAGGACTACAACCAAACCAGGGCATGAGAGGAAAGCTTGCCCTGAGTTCCAGCCGTCACAGTGATTTGCCGTTTGTGACTCCTATCTGCAGCTGATAAACCAGTTCACTCTGGAGGCACAACACTTATGATGACAGGTTTTCTCAACAGTTACAAAATAGGCTCATTTTAAGCATCAAAAATTTCCTAGGTTTTGCTATTACCCACTCTGTTGCAGGTTTTCACTGACATACTCAGAGGGAGAATGAACATCACAGACAGAAGCGATGCTGGTTTTACTCTTTACTTACTTTCACTGCATATTCTTTCCCAGTTTGGAGACTGACAGCACCCTGAACTTTGGCATACGCTCCCTCACCAAGCAGCTCAGCCGTCAGCTTGTACAAGTCTGCCAAAGAAATCCAGAAGAAAGGATGCACCCATCAAAGCATTTTAGTGAATAACATCAAGACAAGCTCTTTATCTGATAAGCACCCCTCAGATTTATGTAGCATTAAAGCAGATATGCTCATAGTTAACTACGCTTCATTTGTCACCTCCCTCTTTCAAGTTCCAGAAAAATTAAAAGTAAACTTCATTACAGCATCAAAGTTACATATTTGTTCACACTAGAAATGTTTTATATCTCAGTAATATCTAGGACCTCAGCCACCTTTTCTGTCTTCATGTAAAACTCAGAAATAATTTTTTCAGGTGGAAAACAATTCACTCCTTGATCAGAAAATGCCTATCATACATAATCTACTTGCAGAGATAGTGTTTTAAGTATAACAAACTTGAACATTTAAACCTGGAAGAATACTACCACCTTTATTTGCAACGTACCTTCCATTGCTACTTGCCCACTAAGAAGTTTTATACTGCTCAGTTTTCTAACTGAACTATATTTTACTTACAAAGCTTCACAATATTTGTGCTCACATCTATTCAATCAAAACATTTTGACATCAGCACTGTTCCTACCAAAAAAAAGCAGTATTTAGCTAAGAAAACTGAGAAAAACAGCAGAGGCAAAGCAGGCCATTATAATTAAAAGGTTATAAATTGTCACCAACCTTCAAACTTCCCAGGGACCTGATCTGTGGCTCTGGTTCTTTTTTTCTTTTTCCTTTTCCCACTGTCTGCTATGGGGACAGGCTGACTGCTGACCATCTCTGTGTGGCAGAACATAGAGGTGACTTTAGCAATCAATTACTTTAGGAGAAAATACACATGCTCTTGTGTGTTTATGTTCTTATCTATCCAAAAGGTTTTCTGCTTGTCTTCAACACAGGCTGCCACCTCTCCTCCAAATATCAGAGGAAACCTAAAAAGGCAATTTAGGTGCCAATTAATAGCTCTGGGGAGGTTTGATAAATGTAAAACCAGGAGGAAATAATGCATCTATACTGAATCCTTATCTCACAGCACAATAAGCCATAGCACAGAAATAACCCACAGCAGAACATGTGCCCTGATACCAGACAGCACTTGCAGCCCTCTGAGTTATTCTGCTGTTTTACAAATAGATTTTTTTTCACATCAGCTCAAGAAAATGAGCCTCTAAAACAGCAGGAAGGTGTGGAGAAGTTTCAAACCACTCAGTGAAACAAAGCAACCACAGGAGTTAAGATATCAGAGGAGCAATCTAGGTCAGTTTATGCTGCCAAAAGTCCAGAAAGAAATCCATTTCTCACAGAACCATAATGTACCTTTCTAAACCACAGATCAGTGGGTAATTTAAGCTCCAAAGTAAGAAGTGTAAGAAAAAAATCTAAACGCCATAAACATTACTAGTTGCAGATACTACAAGAGCTTAGTCAGAGATAATTCACTGATGCAAGATCATATGGCAGAAAAAAAAACCTGCATATTGTTATTGAAGGCCTAAATAAAAACCACTGCTGTATTTGTACAGCTAGCCTACCTCCAAAAAGGTTAAGTGATTCCACACTGAGATACTAAAAGAGAGCACTTCACACCAGTCACATCCAGCCAAGTTTGCATTAATAGTTTAAAACCTCAGCTCAAAGTGTTCAAGGCAGTAGCAAAGTGAAGCTAAGACATTTTACAGCCACGAGGAATTCTGAGTAAATTCACTTTTAAAGATCTTGTACTACAGAAAAAACTAAATCCATAGAAATAGTGTGATTATGAGAATCCTGGTATTGAAATAGCAAGTCCCAAGAGCTTCTATCAATTCCCTTTTAACAAAGATTATGAATAGCAGTTTTGCTGCCATTCACTGTTTCTAAAGTACTCATAAAACACGGGAGAAGCTCCAAGGCAGAAAACATTACACAACAATCTACCAATATATGAAATACTTTCTCTTTGCTCCATTACATTTTTCTTGTTCATATCTGTCAGTAATAGCTACTATGAGTGTCACTTAGAACCCACATGTCTGAAATTTTAAGACAAGTGTTATTTTGAAAGTCCTTTCTCCTTAACAACTTACTGAAACACTTAGAAACGTATCACTCAAAACCTCAAGACAAGAGTAAATCCTCATTTTAAAGTCTTAGGCAAAATGTGTTCAGAAATCATCATGATAGATGTCATATGTGATTTGTTAAATACAGTAATATAAAGCACATTTTACCAACTTCTGAAGAAAGAGCTTCTTTTTAACTCAAACTGACACACAATTTCAAAGTTCAACATAAAGAGAAGGTGAGCCTTAGACAGCTCATTCCAGCTCTCCTCTTTTTCAATTCAACCTTCATCAGGAGTTATTCAGAACTGGGACTGAAATGACACACATAGAGCTGCTCAGAGAAGAAAGGGCCGCTCTGCTTGAAGGAGGTGCTTGATTTCCAAAAGGTGTCAAAAAAGTAACTTTTAATGACCTGACCTTCTATAAGTCATAGCTAGACAGGTTCTATTCCATTTCAAATATCACACAGTTTCAGAGCTTGTAGAACACCAAAAATCAACAAAAAACCCAGGATGTGAATCCCATATCTTAACGCAGCTGACATATTTCTTTACAACCAGCTCCTGCACTCTACCAGCTGGCTCTGATATTTACAGTCAGCTGTTTAATAACTCACTACATTATTTCAATTCCCTTTAGTCTGACTCAATTCCTAAATTACAGAGAATTGCTTCCCTGAAAACAGGAAGTTCACTAATCATGTATACAAAAACCAAATTGCTGAAAAGTTGACTTTTTTTTTAACCCATAGTCTTGACAAAATTTGCCATCACACTAAAGCATGAAATGTTTGCTGTATTAGATTCTTATTTCTTCTCTGGTCTGCTATTTCACATCATTGTGTAGCTCACTTCTGTCAACACAGCTTATCCTTTAAAGGTACCACAGCTTCACTCTCATTACTCACTTTGTTAAAATGAACCAGTACTCAAGTAACAGCTGGGTACTACAAGAAAATGCCTTTAGTCCAGCCAAAGGCTTTAGAGATTTTCCAAGCTTTCAAAGAAATGCTTTCTTTCCGTGACTGTATAGCCAAAAGAGTTTCTGGTGATGCTGAAGGACAGTATGCCTCAACCATCCAAGCAATGCTGAGGTGTTCTGCATACTGCAGGAGTGCTTCTGGTGACAGGGACACTGTGGGCTCTGAGGTGGTTCACCCTGCCAGACAAGAGAGCTCAGGGACTGGACGGACTGCTCTGCAGGGAAATGGCCCATGGACACATCAGGTCCAAGATGAATGTCTTCATATTCTGATCTGTTCTTCTCCAGTCAGGTTAGGATTATTGCTCACAGGGTAATTTAACCAGTAAAATCCACACTGTAAGTAAGATGAGAGCAAGTTTCTGTCTTAGCTGCAGTTTTGTTGAAGCCCCTGAATTTTATTATTATCGTAACTCACTGTTGAGGCAATGTTTAACATACATATTATTCAGAGCCTATGTGAGAAGGTAGTTACAGTCTTTCCCTCTTGCTGTAAAGAAAATTCGAAAACAAAGCCAAGAGAAGAAAGGGAACAATTACCACAAGTTTCACTTCATTCAGACCTTAAGTTGTCTTTCGTCTTGCTTCCATATATGAACATGCAAAACTCCACTACCCAGACCTAACTCCTCTCTCATTCTAATCTGCTTCCCAAAGGAAGGAAGGGTGTATTTGGAAAAGCACATGTGTGTAATAGGTAGCACTTAGAGAACACAGTAGAGATGCCTTTTTCTATTAAGAAGAAAATACCTTGTTTGAGCGTTTGAACTCAGTGGAAGAAAGCAGAATCCAGGTACCACCACTGCTTCAAAACTGGGTCTCGCTTGAGCCAGGTTGTTCTGCAGGTGAAAAGAAACACCATCACATTACCAGTCAGAAATCATGAAAACACTGTTACATATATTCAGACAGTGCCCAGAGCCTAAAGACATTGCAAGGATCTGTTGTGCTGAGCTCCATCTGAACACACAGCAAAAGTACACCCCCTATAATTCTGATGGAACAAAATGAAAACAGACTTCAGTCTAGTTTTCCTCCCAGCTCAGTCTCACATTGTTCTTGGACCCTCCCTTCATCAGTGCTGACTCCTGCAAATGTCCAGCTCATAATGAAACAGGACACACTCAGCAGGTGCTGATTCTACAGAAACCATCTAGTTGCAGGAAGCTCAGAACAATCCACGCTACCTTTATCAAGCCGCTACATAGTGATTGTGTTTGTAATGGCACACATCAAGAGAGATACAATTTGAAGAGGAAGAATGTGCAACATTTTATGACAGCCCTGTGTCGAATCAGAGAGATTATTTTATACTCATTCTGTATTAAGTATATTCATTTCGAATTGTAAGAAGTGAATATTCTTAATCTTTGTACTAGTTTGCCACAATTCATTCTTAGCTGTCAGAGTTACCTTCTCATTCCACCTACAATAATTATTTTAAAAATTATTTTCATTTAATCTGCATTATCCTTTAAGGGAGAGGAACTTAAAAACATTCCAACATCATCTCAATAATATACAGGACCATTAACATTTTAAAACGAACACCCAAAAGTTCACAGGCAGCCCAAGCAATCCAATTTCATGTAAGAGCAAGTCTGACAAAACTTATCGGTCCAGCCTTATCACAGCATTGCTGTAACAGCTCACAAAGTGTCACAGCTGACACCACCCGTCTGAAACCCTTCATGCTGGGGAAAAGGTTACAGCAACTTTTCTCTTTACCTCCACACTTCCCTCTGCCATTGCTCTGTCACACTTTCAGAAGATCAGTGTCACAGTATCTCCCGCTTGCGCAATTTGCAGAGTAACTTTTCAGTTCTCCCAGCTAGATACTTCCCTTGCAAACCGAGTGGGGATTTCTGGGCTATGGAGTCAAACCCTCCAGCAATGGGTGGATCTCACTTTTCAGGATAGTACGTAAAGTTATTTCAAATAGATTCCTCCCACCCCAATTTATTACTTCACCAGGATTACTGCTGGGGAAGCAGGGAGAACCTTTATGGAGAGAACACACAGCATTCCTTTCCCTGTTGAGCTGGAGAAAACAGCACATTTTGACACACAGGCTGCAGATAAGAGATCGCCTGAAATCAGCCTGTGTTTCCCCAAGCACACATGCACTTCTTTAAACGCATTAGTTATCATTCAGAATAACAGCAAAAGAACTGTTATCATCACCACTGGAAAGACAAAGGCAAACAAGAGAAGTGTCCTGACCCAGCCATGAGTTAACAAGTAAGGACAACAAATGAGACTGAAGGTGGCTTAAAAACACACTGTAATCTCTTTTGTTTCTTATTCAAGGACAATGTGTCTCCAAGGCAGCCACATGGATAGCAGGATATAATAGGGTGTGTTTCACAGGGCTAACAAATAAATGTGAATGGTGAGCCCTGTCAGGAACGATATGGCACTCACACTGGTTATTGCACTAAAAATCATCCTCTCACCTTCCACATCCTGCAGAACAGTCAAACAGGATATTTAATGCTACTGACCACTGGCAGACAGCTCATATTTAAGACTTACCATCACAGGGCAGTAGGAACTTAGCAGTAAAGTTATTTTAAACTCTATCACACACATTCTAAATGAGAAAACTCCAGCAATAGTGCTTTGACTCAACTACTTAAAGCTTCTCCAACCCCTAGAGCACTGTTAAATTAAGGAGATATATAGTGTAAGTAGGTTTTGAGGGCCACTTACTAAAAAGCAAGCTGTTTACTCTCTTCTACATCTGATGGCACCAACAACTCTCAGAAGACTGTCTCTGCATCACCAATTAGATCCTCTAATCTCCCTCAGCTCCCTTACCAAAAACTTCTTCGAAGACTTTTCATTTTATACAGATAAAAGAAAAACATTTCCTGCTCTTGCTCCACACCCCACAAACCATTAATCAGATAATTGCATTTGTCACTGGAAAAAAAAGCTACACAACATACACCCGTATCAGCAAGCAGCCTTGTTTGGAGATGTTACTCTAACTTAATGTGTTTTTAAACTTTGAAGCAAGACTTATTTCTCTTTATTTTCCCCTCTTCTGTGCTTTCAACTCTAAAACTGTCATTAAACTCCACTGTATTGTCACATTTGATATCACATAATATTTGTACCAGTGTTTTAACATTTGTTACCAGGCAGGTACTGGAAGAAGAGAGGAAATTCCTCATAGCAGTAAATACCATTTTTGAAAGCTTTATGGAGTACAGCATTCATACCATGAAATAATGTCATAGAAGCACTTGGGTTGAAAAAGACCTTTAAAAAACCAAGAAAGGTTCAAGTGTACATGGCACTTTGCTTTACCTGGAAGGCTGCCAATATTAAACGCAGACACCTTTAGAACTGCAGTGAAAGAGGTTCAGCTCTGCAGGAGTGCTTTTTCTTGCTTCCATCCAGCACCTGGGAGGCATGAAGAGGAGCTCTGTTTAGGTTTAAAAAAAAAGGGCAAACAATAGTTCTTTGAAGTTATCAGAACGTATATCAATCTTCCCAAACCAATTGTGAGGCATAACACTGTATGATAAAGGGGCTTTTAGAAGCGGTTAGTTTGTAAATGGGAAAAAACCAAAAGGCAGTGGCTTATTTCTAAACAAACCTGTCACAGACAAGTGACAGTGGTGCCAGGGGAACGGGGTGATTTTTGGCTATCGCAAGTACTGCAGATGCCAGCAGCCAAGCTGTCACCCACGGCTGTCCCGCTGCTTCTCTCGCCTCAGAAGGTCACCCTGCTCAAACTAACATAGCAAAGTACCCTTCAGGCAGATTTTCATTGTTCCTCGGGGTTCACAGCTCTCTCCGTTTCATGCTAGATGAAAAACAAGAACTAAAAGATTTCTCGTGATCGCACCTAGGAACTGGTTCGTTTGCCTTTACCTGCTCCTCTCCCACTCCAGCAATGTCCTCAATAGAAAGCAGCTGCTGAGTGTACAGACTTACCACTCTTTATTGAAAAACGCACTACGTATGAAACACAGCACTTTAAACCTTCGTGAAATAGATTTCCAGCTCCAGACACGAGGAAACTCCCGCATCCCTTAGGGAGCGCCCCCAGACCCAAAGCTGCCGGAGAGCTGAGGCACCTTCCAGCCGGGGCTGCCGCCGCTCCCGGCACCCGAGCGCTCTCCCCTCCACACTCCCGGACGAGCCGCGGGAGCCCAGCGGCTCCTGCGGGCACAGACCGCACCTCTCAGGGCTCCCCTCCCTCGCCTCCCCTCAGCTGACCGAGCCGGGGAGGGCCATAGCCACAGCCTCCCGCCCTCACCTCCATGGCTGCCGCGGGTCCCTCCTCAGCGGGGCGGCACCGCCCGCCCCCGCCCTGTAAGTCTGAGGAGCAGCGGGAGCGCGCCTGCGCGCGCCACCGCCCCTTTCACCGCCCCCCCCGGGAGCGCGCGAGGCGGGGCTGTGGCTCCTCTGAGGGAGCGGGCCTGGGAATGGCAATGGGGGACAGTGGGGACCGGGCCCTGCTCCCCAGGGTGGCCTGGGTGCTTGCAATCTTCTCCTTCCCCCATGAGCGATATCACAAAACTGCTTCAGCTGGACAGCCGAAGACCATCGAGTTCAATCTATGACCGAACACCGCCGTGTCAACTGAGTGCTATGTCCAGTCTTTCCTTAAACACTTCCGGCGACATTCAGTAAGCCAAGTGTGCCTTCAGGCAGGACAGACTAAGAATGAAAAGGAAAAGTAAAGTAACAACAACCAAGAGCTTGGGATAAACCTAGAGAGGCACAGCATGGAAACCCTGCTGTTGGACAAGGTGCCCAAGGGAACTCCGCGAAGGTGGTGCTGAACAGCAGCAGCTCTGTATCCCACCCTCATTTGCTCCTAGCCCCTCTGGGATAATCAAAGTCCTTCTACATTTTTTCTACTCTTCTGTGAATAATTTAGATGCAGCTTATTTTCCTCCATCTAATTCCTTACCTCTCTGGAACTGATGCCTCTTTTTATAAGGCAGTGAAACATAAGTCCCCTTGGTGGCCAAAAGCTACAGAAGAGAGGCAGCAGTGTAAGAGCAGTGGGGAAAAGACAAACATGCCATTCAAATACCTGTAAAAATATCTTTTAACAATTTTGATTGAATTAGGCTTTTCACTTTGTCAGTTTTATCCCCTTTTAAGTTGGTTACATTGCCTGAAAATACATTTGATTGGAAAAACAATGAGGTTCTCTTCTCCACAGAGACACAAGGCACCTGCTCTGTGCAAGAGCTCCAAGAGGAAAAAGGCTCACTAATAGCAGAAATTGCTTTGGAGTTTGCAGATGTGTCCCTTCTTTCAGTTTTACAAAGAAAAGTTCTGATCTACTTCACAGGTGTTAAAAAGGCTCAGAAAGAGAAAGTTGTCAGTTCTATTTCCCATTGTAAGGCTGAGCAGAAAGGTGGATTCATTTGTGGAGAAGATGGGAAGAAATAGCTCATTTCCATATTAACTCAGATTGACATTTTATAAGGTTATTCTCAGTTCGGCTGACATTTCAGCTCTCCACTCATTTTAGTAGAATAAATGAAAATATGCAAACTTGGTAAATTTAGAGTTTGTTTTAAAAAGAAGGAAAGAGTAAATTGAAATCAAGTCCAAGATGAACTCCTGTGAGATAGTACTCCTTGTCTCATTTGTGATATAGTATCTTTTCCATAAGGCCTTGAAACATCCATGGAGATACTGGCTTTGCTGGGAAGTGGGACATGTTGATGCCTAGAGACTGCAAGCATTGCTGCACTGTGTGGCTACAGATATCAGAGCAATAATGGTTAACTTTGAAGCAGAAGCTGAACATGCCTGGAAAAAAAATCAAAGTAAATCGCAAGTTAGCAAGTTATTAGGACTTCAAAAGTCATCTATAGATCTTCTAACTCCATTTGCATTTGCGAACATCTGGGAATTTGCACACAGTGTTACCCCATTTCACCAGGGAGATAGAAACTGCCAAATCGAAAAAAGCGTGTAGGACTATGAATGGCAAAGGGAAATAGCCCTTTCCACCCACAGTACACCAGAAACCATCTTCAAGTTGCCATGAAGTGAGAGCAACCTCTTCTAGCTATACTGGCCCAAACCTTTCAACTCTGCTGCCACATCTAGGGTCAGTAACTTGCTGATAACAATATTTTTCACCCAAAGCAGTTCAATTCCTCTGGTGTTTGCTGTTGTTGAAATGGCTCAGGTTGAAACACAAAATTCAGCTTAGTTAATGAATTATAGCTTTAACCCATGAGCATCCCAGCACTGTGCAGTTTCCTTTTGGACGTGCAGCTTGATATCCACAACTCTCAAAGCCACAAGCTCAGCAAATCCAAGACAAGTTAAGACATATTTTACCTATTCTTGCTGCCTTCTCTGCCAAGGGACCAGGAATTTGCACCACAGTTCAAGACACCTGCCAATTTCTCACCTGGGTTCAAAGGACACAGCTCAGAAGCAGGGCAGCACCCAAGACAGCCAAAGCCCACAGGTCCTGGAACAGGATGGGGTTACTAAGCATCAGTAGTATCTCTGTGGTATCCTCTCCCAGGATGAAAGCATGCTTTGTTCTTGCCACCAAGCTGGTGGTATAAGCAGCAGAAGCATTGAAGCCCGTTTTCTGAGGAATGCAGTCATGTGCAAGTTGGTGCAGTGCTCTGATGTCTAACAAGGTGTGAGCCCAGGTGAATATTTCTCCGCAGCAAAGCCAGTCCCAGTAGCTGTTCCCCACAGGAATCTCCGGTAGCACATCCAGGCTGAGGATGCTCCTGTTTCCCTCTCTCCCCTCAGGGAAGGTATTAGTAGTCTTCACTCTCCACCAGCTGCCCACCTATTTCCACAACACATCAAAACCTTTTATCCTTGAAGGGTTCAGGACATATGTCTGCACATGATTATCTCCACTTACAGAAGTGAAGGGTAGACTGTGAGAGTAGCTCAAATCCATGCAACCACATTCTCAACCACATTCTCAACATGTAGGACCGCATCAGTGCAGGGTAGGTCATGTCAAACTTTTGTAAAATGTTTTCAAATTGAATTAATTGTGGTTTTTAATTCCCATCCATTGCTTCTTGTTCCACTTTTTTTCCTACTGGGTTAGAGAGCTCTTACTCAAAACAGCATCTTCTTACTGTGGGAGCAGATGTCTATTCTCAAAGCAAGGTATACATACTTGAGTTATTGTTTTTCTGTCCCTTTTGTTCCTTGCAACATAACCCAGCTGCACAACACACTTAACCAGAGGGCAAATCTTGTTTCAGTCTAGTCTGTTATAAAGCAGGAAGGTAAAATGAAATAAAAAATATTTTGATTTTCGTTTTGTTGCTTTTAATAGAATAGGCATAGTATTTCTGGGAAATGTTTATGCTAATATTTCAGGGGCAAGTCCCGCGAAGAGTGAAGAAGAAAGCACCTCCTCAAGCAGTATAATTAGCTTATTAGCTACAATAAGTCATTCTTCCACATGACTTTTTCTTTTATTTTTTAATAGCTTTTCAAGTGCTGCTTTTTACCCATGCAGCACGCAGCAGAGAAGAGAAGGAGCAATCTGTGTTGGCTGTTAGGCAAAATAAGAAGTAATTACCAAAGCTAGTTTTGATTTAGCAGTATTATAAATGGATCACAGTACTTTGGCCTGTGTTTTACTATTGAAATTATTTCAAGCCTTGGCTAGAATTACCCTGCTCTTATCTGCCCACAGTCAACACCTGGATCTGTATTTAAGCACCTTCAATCTATTCTGATTTTCAGGATACACAGCATGTGCTGTTCCCTCTACTGTTCAAGGAATTTGTACAGGCTCAGTTTCTCTGAAAATTTAGGCAGCGAAACCGAGGGAGAGGCTTATGCAATCACCTTTGCCAGGATCAAGCTTCTGTGTCATTCCTTTGTTGTGAATGTCCCTTCTTCACCCCTACCCCACCCCCTAAAAAAACACTAGAGAAAAGAGAGAAAGCACTGTTTCTTGCAGGAAACCTTATGATTCACATGCAGTGTTCAGTAGCATGGGATATCTCTACCCCTAGAGACCATGTTTCAGAGTTTCATCTGGCAAAGCTGTTCACATCAGGGGACAAGGTAAAATTCTCAAAATGGGCATTAAAATTTTCCATGTGGATGGGAATGCCAGGCTGAAACCTGCTTTTCCTGTAGCCGAATCCATGAGGAGTACTTGCAGCTTCACACAGTGCCACCCCACTGCCCACTGAGACAGAAGTCTTGAACAGACTCTATTACAAGGGACCTGGAGAACATGTGGTCTTCTGGAGACCAAAAAACCAAACCTTCTGCAAACAAGCTGAAAAATGCTGGTGTCCACTGTACAAGCTGATCATTGAAGGCTGTTACTGTGCATCCCTGAACTGCCCCATCTACCCAAAGCAGCTTCTCAGCTGCAGCAGTGACTTCTACCAGTCCAGATGGCATTGCATCCTCAACAGTTCCTCACTGGGCAAGAGGGGTGAGATCCAGGGATGTTACATGTATATAATATATAATATATAATATATAATA
>VZRN01001083.1:7031023-7086334 GCA_013397935.1 Dasyornis broadbenti | reverse complement strand
ATAATATATAATATATAATATATAATATATAATATATAATATATAATATATAATATATATTATAGGATATATTCCTATTAGAATCAACAAGGCTAACTGTCTCATGCCCTTGGGTTCCCTGGGATATTACCCAGATGAGTAACAACCTCTTTGGCCAATTTTCTGGATGCTGCAGTTTTATCCCATGACACTGTACATGCTACATCTCTCTGAGCTGTTTAGAGGTTTAGGCAGTATTTGTACATAGATAAAAGTCTTGGGGCCAGGGATGAGAAACACTATCAGAAAGTCCATTTGACAAGTGTGGGCTGATAACTTCATCCTACCCAAGTGGGTTCTTCAGACATGAGAGGTGCTGCTGTACAAGCGATCAGCACCGAAGAGGGAGGCTCTCAGACTCTTTTGTGCTTGTGCTGGAGAAGGAGCTTCTTTAATCCTCCTATTGCTATGGGCTTGTTACAAAATAGTGTAATATAAAAGTGTCTGTGAGTTTTAATGAATTTGTAAGTCATAGCACAAAAAGGGCGTCTTGGGGAGAAAATTGTTGTCACTGCTAGAAACAGAAGTGGGAAGATGATTTTCCCTCTGAGTCGTAACATTTTCAAAGCAGAATCCCATTTTCATCTCACTGTGTTCCTGATCTATTTAGGTATTTATTTTTGCATCAGAGAACAGTAGTACCCAGCAGATTGCTGCTGGAGGAGTACCCAAATGGCAGTGAAGCTTCTTCTTTTAATACAGGCTGAAGAGTCGTACAAGTTGAAGAATCCTGAAAATATGGATGCTCTTTCCTTATGATTATTCTACCTGGGAGGAGGTTGTTAAATTAATAACACCACTTCCTAAATATGGAGTAACCTGTGTCCAACAGACAGCACCTGGACCCAACTGTTCTGCAAGAAAAGCCCTACAATCCAAGATTCCTACAAAGTCCCAAAATACCTTCAAGTTTTCCACAAAACACATGATTTGGGAGAACAAGTGCCAAATACTTTTAAGAGCAGCAGTTGTGGAGCTGCTGTACTCACTTAGCATCCAATGGGTATCATCTGAACAGTGCTATCCCAGTTGTCCTTGTTGCTGCCGAGGAACCTGTGGGTGGCCCCATTGGTGAGCCAGCATGGATGGGTGAAAGGTTGGGTGAGCTCAGGCACTGGGAGAGACTGGAGATGATGGGGCAGGCAAAGTGTGGCCAGCACCGAGTGACTACACAGGCAGTGAGTCTTGCCCAATGGGTGTCAGTAGCAGATGACATCACCTGGAATCTCCAAAGCATGAACGTAAGGTTCCTCATTGGAGATTAATGGATTGTGTTCCACTTGCTCCTTCAAGAAATTTGCAGGCAGACCATGATTTGTTTCCCCCACAGCGACCTCTACAGCAAAAAATTCTCTCATGTGAAAGACCTCATGGTGCACAGTTCTCCATGCAGACACGGCATTTCAGCTCTGACTCAGCATCTCTTTACAACAGGGACCTGAATGCTGCACTCTTGCTTCAGGGTTTTCTTGACATTTATGAGTTGTTTGTTCTTCTCTTCCCAGGGAACCTGGCTGACCGGGCTGTGTTAGCAAAGCCATCATTCCCCAGAAAGTTGCACATGTGCAAAAGAAGCAACTCTTGTTGCTAGTTGTAGAAGTCTTCTCAGTCACACTAGCTCAGTTCCAAAAGAGTGAACCAGGAATTGTTAATAAGTGTTATTAACCTAACCTAGTGTTATTAACCCATCTCATCCCTTTCTGATCCTGAGCGGGTTCATGGTCATCTTCCAGCGTGGACAGATTTTGAACCCTTGGAAACAACAGATTCTAATTGTCTCCTTTTTCACTCTTCCCTAGCCTTCTCTTACATTTTACAAACTTTTACCAGGAGAGGAGGAATATCTCAGCCTAGATCATGTCATGATTATTGTGAGCATTTATCCAGGACTGTCCAGCCTTAGCTTGGGCAGGTTTAAACCAGGAGCTCCCACTCAGACCAGCAAACCCTCCACCACCATCACATGTTCCTACCCCCCTGGGCTGCCAGTGGGGCTCCTGCCAGGGTGGGTCAGCCTTGATCCCTGCCTATGCCTGGCCACAGGCAATTTGCTTCACTGACTGAGCCCAAGCCCTCTCCACGTCCTATCCCTGTGGCACTGGGACAGCAGCCATTATGTTCCACAAAGACCTTTTTCTCCCATCCAAAGCTATTCCTAAATTCCTCAATGTCTGTAGATATTGCCTAGCACAGTCTGTCCCATGCCAGCCTCTATATGACCTGGTGATCAGCACCACAGCCTTTTGTTCAGTCCCAAAGGAAATGCTGGCTGCAGAGACGAAAAACAAAATGCTGGCAGTGGCACATCTGCCCTTCATCTGAAGAACCAAGGAATCTGCATAGGGACAGATGAGTCCCAAGCACCTGGCAGGCAGCTGAGCAGATGAGTCATTTGAGGAGCTGGGGCTAACAAGTGATATGTGCATATTTAATATATCCCAGGGATGTTTGTTGAAGCTCTGGGGATGTTGGAGCCTCACAGGCACTCTTCAGCCTCCTGAAAGAAGTTTGACTTCTCAGCACTTTCTGCTTCTTAAATATCTCTGCTGTGCTCAGGCATTAAACTCTTCAGGCTGGGAGGCACTCAGACTAGGCCTGTCTTAATACAGATGAATCAGGGAAGAATGAAGCACACCAGGCTTATTAATGTTTCTTTAATTAGTAACAGAACAAGTATGTCTGGACTCTGATTATTTTACACAGAAAATATTGGAATGATGTATCAGGTGGTTTTGTGTCCATTTTGCTCTGTTTTATTTCCACGTAAAAATATACATCTGGTACAAAATATTTTTAAAAAACAGATTTTCACAACAAAGTAAGTGCTTTGAGCACTAAAAATTCACTTGTGCACTTTAATGTTGGCCTAAATATTTACATTTTCTAGCCACATCCCCTCCCTACCCCAAAAATGGGCAAACCCCAGATTATAAATATTATCTGTGTCAGATATAGAAAACTTTCCCAGAAAAAGAGCAGGGAACACAAATGTAACAATTCTGTGGCTCAGACAAATTGATTTTCACTCCTCCAAAACAGTAAGAAAAGAAAAATATTTTTGTCACAGTTAAAATGGCACAGGGAACACAACACTAATCATCAGGCACTGCAAGCAGAAAGGGAGGAAATTTTGAGACATGATACCTTTCAGGGGAGTAATGGCACACATCAGGTAGCAATAGTATGCTTGCAGATGGTCAAAAAGGTTTAAGAATCACAGAATAATACTGGGTTGGAAGGGGACCACAAGAACAGAGTAGAGGAGATGTCTCTTATGAGTCCTTCTTCACCTGCTGTAAGGTTGGGTAACAGAAACCAACAATTTCTACAGCCAGCATCTGCCCATCTTGAGCCAAGAGAACATATCAGGAAACGCTGATATGTTGAAAATGTTGTTTTCTGGCGACAGTTTCTTTCCACCAGTTTCTGAGACTTTCTCAGGTAGACTGTGCTGATCACACTGAATAGTGACCTAGTTCACCTTCTTGGTCTGGAGCCACTTGCCATTAGTCCAAGCATTGTTGGATACATCCTAGAACATCATCAAGTCCCCTCTTCCAAATGTGAAAAATCCCTTGAAGAGAAAAGTGATCCCTTTGGTAAAGCATGAATTAGGACAGAAGGGGACATTCACAGCTCATGGTTAAAAACAGCACATCAAAAACTAGATATGTGAAGGCAGTGGGATGAAACGCCTCCAGCTTTGCTGGGCTGATCTCGGATGTTATCACAAACCTACTGCCTGTGGGAAAGGCAACAGGCATTACCTGGTAGCCAAGTTCTCACCTGCTCACAGGGCAGGAATTGCTAATAAAATATTTGTAGATCAGTATAGCTGAGTACAAAACAAGAGGAAAGGTTGCTGAAAATTTGATATGAGACATGGGATTGAGTCTTAAAAATCCGAGTGTGCAAAAGTAAACCAGACTTGCCTCATTCTCCAGTAAGTCAGTGGCTTTCTAAAACAGGAACCATACAACAGAGACTGGGATATATTAAAAGAAGAAAAATCTGTCCAGAGGTTCTTGGAAAACTTAGGAGTCAGCACTAGCCTGAGGAGGCTCTTCTGCAGTGTTCATAGTTCAGTGAGTTGGAATGCCCAGAGCAAGTCCTTGGGAGGAGGTATCCCACCACAGGGTGTCTTGTCCCACCAGACTCTGAATGAGCCAGCTGAGTTCGCCTGCCAGAAGACTTCAGTGGCAAATTCGTTCTGTCATTTCTTTCTGCATTGAAGGGGAAGAGGAAAGAAAGAAACAGTAAGTGCAAAAGACAGGTTTGAGTAGCATGATGTGTCAGGCAGTTTGGGAGGTGTCCAAAACCAACCGAGGGAAGTGACTGTGGGAGTCTTGGGGAGCCTTTTAAAATTTCTCAGGACAGCCCTCCTGGGAACTCAGCTGCCTCAGCAGCTTCATCCTGGCACTCTCCCCGGTCTCTGTGGCACAAGGTTATTTTGGCTGTGCCCTAGCCTTGAGAGCAGTCCAAGGAAAGAGCTTTGTCTGAGCTGTTGGAATAAGAAGGTCCAGCTCCTGGCTCAGCTGCAGAGCAGCCAGACAAGATGACGCCACTCTCAGAGCCTCTCTTTGCAGCTGCCTTGAGAGATGGGACATGGAGCTGCTCCCAGTTCTCGCTCCAGAAGCTGACCACGGCTCACTCGGAGGACCTGTGGTTTCAGCAAGGGATGCAATGCAAGTGTGCGCAAATAACAGAGGCCACAGGAAACCTCCAGCAAGACCAAGCTCTGTTTAGGATAACAGACTTTTCTTTAGCCAGAATGACATCATGCCAGCTACACTAGGAAGGTGTCCAGCTCACAGCTGGTGGAAGATGGTATTGGACCATGCCTTAAAAAGCTCAATTAATATGTTGTAAATCCTGCAGTGAGGAAAGTGTGATTCTGGCTCACCAGGTTCATGGCTTGTGAATCTGTGTGTACCCATGGGTCCCCTCATGCACCCCAGAGGAAGGTTTGCACAGTAAAATGTCCTCCTAAAATAGATCTGAAGTAGGACTGGTCCGTGGAGAAGGAAGAATACAACTCTGAAAAAAGAAGAACTAGGAAAGTAGGATGACCCTTGAGTAACCCTATAAAAGGCCCTTTAGTGATAGGACCAAGGGAGAGAGAAGCAGTAAGCTCTGCTCTTCAGTGCTGAGGACTTGTTTCTCAAATCTATTGGGGACAGTAGCAAAGAGAGCACTTTTCTGTAGGAGTAACGTGAAAAATCACTCGAGCACAGAATCTGACCATCAAATGAAAAGTTGATGCTCTGCTACAAAACCACATTGCAAACATGAAATGTTTGCAAACATCTTGGAAGGAAAAGAAGAGGCTGAGAGGACTGTGAACACCCTCTTGCAACAGCACTGAGCCCACCCCACTAGCACAACACTAGGCACAAAAACAGCCACAAACAGGAGGGACTGCAGTGACTACTAGGCTGATAAGTCACCAGTGAGCTCCTCAGACTGGCCCCAAATGTCCAAGGCATTCCTCACATTCAGGAAATCCTCACAGCTCTCCCTTAGTGTGTAACCAGCTGGACCCCACCAGTGCTGCAGCCCAGCACGACGACCTGCCCTCGTCAAGTGCATGGCTTCTCTCTGCCCCCATGTTCCTTGATTGATTAACAGAGTGAATCACTGCCTTGCGCTAGTTCTGCCATACAAAGGATCTCATTCTCAGTTCCCAAGATTTGCTGCTAAGAAATCACATCCCACAAGAAGCTTGACAAAAGGGAAATTGAAGCAGCAAAGAGAGATTCAGCCAGAGGAAAGCTTAGAAGTCATGGGATTCATGTGGACTAACTAAATGCAAGTTTAGGACAGCGGTTTGGGCTCATGAGGCAGCCTGGCTGCAGAACACTCTCAAATACACCTGCAGCAACTCACTGCCTGAGGGAAGGAGGCCCTTCCTCCTCCCTGGTCCTTCCTCTCAACCCTGTGGTTGGGTCTGCTTGAGGCTTGGATGCCAGGCAATGAGACACAGATAGACCAGGGGCAAATGTGTCTCATTTCCTTGTAGTTTAACACTGCTTGCATCACAGGGAAAAAATCTGTTCATCTTAGATTCATGCAGACCCATCAATCATCTCATCTTGCCTGTGAGTCACTGACATTGAAAGCCTATTTAGCAATGTCAGTCTCTGCTTTGGCTACCAGGGTTTAATTATTTACATTAGCAAGCAGCAGTCCAATGGAATGACACCATTATGGACTGTATAGCAATGCTGAAGAGGTTTGTCATGAGGAACACTGACAGAGGGCAGATTGATGCTGAGCTGCCATTTTCTGGAGCTGAGGGCCATTGTGATAGGTCACAATTGAATTCTACAAAATAATTAAAGTCGATACTGTTGTCATTCAAGTCTCCCCTGATTAGATGATCCTCTCTCCATCCCCCAAAACATGTTTAGAGCAGACAGGCAGCAAATTGACTGAGACAAATGAAAGCAGAGGAGTGAAGTGCTTAGCACTTAGAGGCAGGGGTGTCTCCCCCACCTCTAGATCCTAAGGAAGCAGCTGGGACTCTCCTCAGCTCTTTCTCAGATTATATCCTCTTGGTCTTCCCTGTCTCTCTGCTGCTGGATATGACCTTTTCTGCAACCCAGCCCTTATCACAGCATGCAAACTATTGGGTTTCCTATTAATTCTTCTGCCACTGCAACATTCCTCCCTAGATCAGACCACACTCAACTGTGTCCGTGATGAACTTGCTTCTCTTACAAACCAACTACATGCATTTTCTAGTTTATGTGTCCTGGGCTGTCTGGCCTCTGCTTCCCACCAATTCTGCTGTTCTCAAGGACTCTCACCTTCTGCCTGGCTACTTGCTTCCCAAGGGAGGTGTAGGGAAACTGGGAGCTCCAGTGAGGCCTCTCCAGCGTGGCTTGATAGCTGTTGTCTAAAGCTGTGTGTCCTATCGGGGCTTGCCTTCGCTGCAGCCTCAGTGTAGTTCATGCTAGGATCTCAAGCAAGGGACTGTTAGAAGGAAAACTGGAGAGGAGGCTTTGGCTCAAATCTGACTCCTGAAAGCCATGTGGACACAACTGGCTGGAAACACTTTGATGTGCAAATTGCACTGAAGCTACCAAGTCGGTATGGAGGGGCAATACCCTGTGGTGGCCCTGAGGGTACCAAAGAGCAGTAGCAGAGGCAGAGGTTAAGAAAGGGTCAGTGGTTTCCTTGGTGCTGCTGAGAATTTCTCTCTCATAGCACTAAGCCTGACAGTCCCAGGACGGTGAACAAGACTGTGTGTCTGAGGTAGCGTGGCCAAAAGAGTCCAGAGAGGGTCACTGCACTGCTCAGAATCCAGCCCCAACCCGAACCTACCATGCCCATGTGTCCAGCCCATGCCACTCTCCCCCTCCACCTCCCCATCCCAGGGGCATCCTTACCAAAGGCTCCAGCTCCCGGTGGTCAATGAGGCTGAACTCCCTGATGAAGTAGTAAAAGTGCTTGTAGCAGGTGTTGACGTGAGCCTCAGCACCCATGTTGATGATGCTGTCAAAGTGGTGGATGTAGACGTGGACGAAGACACGGAAGAGGCGGGTGAGGATCTTGGTGCAAACTTGCTGGAACTGCTTGGGGAATGGAACACCTGTAAAGCAGAAGCAAATTGGAAGCCATCTGAACATTTTAAAAAAAAGAGCATTTAAATGCCTCTGTCATGCTTGACAGGCAGTCACAGATGACAAGGAAGGACACCCTTGGCTAAAGTAAAGAGTGACAGCTACACTGGGGCAGTGTGCCATCAAACTCTTCCCACATTCCCTCATTGCCCAACCAGCAACTTCACACAGGCATGGGCTGAGGATTTGGAGAGTTGCCCTAGGAGAGAAAATTTCTCATCCATTTGAGGAGGCCACAACTCTCCACATCTGGCTCAATCCAGAGTAATCTGGCAGAAGATCCTTCTGCCCTCTCTCCCTGCCTTTCCCCTACAAGCCTGCACAGGCACAGCATAAGTCAAAAGGTATTTACCCAGGTCCATGAACAACACCAAAACACCTCGCAGTAGAAAAGATATCTTCCTCTGAAGCCAAAAGCTTGGTTCATACTGTTTTTCTTCCTCCTCACACTCTCAAACATCACTTCTGATGCATCAACAGAAATGGGTGGGGTTTCTACCTTTTTCCTGATTCTTATTTCAATAAAATGTCTCACTAAATCAGGAAGAAAACTGCCCATCTTAATGACATTTGGGTTGCAATTTCACTGCACCCGTATGATCCTGAGATGTCCTCATAGGATGGTGAAGAATGGGACCCACCACACATGGCTCTATACTTTCAGCTTTGTCCTGCAGAAGGACACAGTGTGGGATATTTCCATCCTTGTCAAAATGTTGCTGCTATCACAGTGAAAATCTCAGGGGTGTGATACCATCAGTGCCAGCAACCTTGGGGTAAATCTCTAAAGGAAACTTGCCTTTGAAACACTAAACTTTTGGGTGTGTTTTTTTTTTTTTTTGTGAGGAGGAGAATGAAACAACTGATATTTGTTTTCCTGAAGCTTCTTCCTCTCCCCAGAGCAATTCAATGCAAATACACAAAGAACAAAATAAAAACCTCCCTTCCCACGGTTGTACCAGCCTCCTCCCTTAGCTTCTTATTAATGCAACACATAACCTCTTGAAAATCCTTCCAAACAAACTCTGCTCAACCATGGCCAGCTCACACATTTCGCACCAGGGAAAGCGTCAGCAAATCTCTTAGCTAAAAAATTTAAAATGGTAATTTTATCTTTGAATCTTTCTCACCAGCCTTGCTAGGCAATTAAAACTGTTTTTTCCCAAAGGCTCCTGGCAGTTTTGTTTCCCAGCAGCAGTTCCAAGCCCCTCTCCTCCGTGGGTGGCAAACGCAAAGGTTCCGTCCTTCTGACATCACGTGCGGAGCCTGTTTTCAATCGCCAGGGTTGGGCAGGTGTTGGGTTTGGAATTCATAAAAGAAAATTATTTTTGGTCTAAAGCACAGTCACCCTGAGCACAGCCCAGTCTCCCTTTCCTGCATGCACAGTGTTGGAGCAGTGGGCAGGGCTGAAATATCTCTGCTCGTGCAACATCTGGATGTCCCAGCCACCACTTGGAGGAGGACACAGATCTTGGCTCAGCATCACACAGAGGTTTTGAGACTGATTTGTGGCAACTGCTCTGCATAACCACGAGCACACTGCAGCCCCAGGGCTACTCCCAAAGCAAGGACCTGTTTCACTGCTAGCTCCGACAGATGCCATTAGGAGTTTCCGGGAAAGGTGTTCACATCTGACAAAGCACAACCAGGCTGTTCCTATGCCAACACCTTAGAGATGGTAGTGGAGATTTGCTTCTGCCCAGCACCCCTGGCTACAGAGCTCTCCTTGCCTTCTAGTCTGACACAAGCAGGGATCAGAGAGATTTCCACATTCCCCTGCAGTCAGGAGGGACACAGCGCTTTATCAATGGCTTCATTTGAGCTTTCTGCACTGAGTGAGAATTTGCTGAGCAATTAAAAGCTGGAATCACCCAGCTGGGAATGCAGACATGCCATTAGGGTGGCCCCTGCAGACCAGCTTTGAAGAACCAGTCAAGAAACTTTTTTTTTTTAATAAAGCTCATCACAGCAAATAATTTCTGGTGAATGCACATTTCTGGGCTGTGGCTGGCGAATACATACTGTTCTGAACAGTCTGGCCCTGGGACCAAACGTGAGCAGCTGGGATCTCAGCAAAGGTGCCCAGGGGCAGGCAGGAATGCATTTGCTGCCTCCAGTTTTTCACCAGTCCCAGTCACCAAACTGCCTCCCCAGTCAAAGCAGGCAGTGCAGGATAAATCAGACCTAACCATCCCTGGGAATTCACTGCCAAACTGCAAAGAGTGATAGTGAAGGAAAGCAGCAACCCTCAACCCAGCCCTGAGCTGAGAAGGAAATAAGATCGTTGAGTGAACAGCAGATAAAACGGATCTCAGGCTCCCAGAGCTGATAGCATCTATGGTGCAGATACTGTTGTCAGATGAGCCACCTCCAGACATGGCAGATGGTGACAAGTGGCTTTCCACAGCTTTTGTCCTGAGGTTAGCCAGGAACTGTCTTGGCTTACACATCTGTCACCAGCAAGTCCTCATGGACATGCTGGCAGCTGAGAGACTTAGAGGGGAGGCACCTCCAAAAGCAGCTTTTGCATCAGGGAACAGAGATTTAGCATAAATCACAGAATCAAAGAATAGTTTGGGTTAGAAGGAATCTTTAAAAGTTATCTAATTAAAATCTCACGGCCATCAGCAACTATGGGATCTGCAGAACTCCTACACCTCATGATGTATGGAAAGAGACCACCAAGCTGCCAGGACCTCCAAGCACACTTCTGGACTACTCGACCACTGTGTTTCACATGACCCAGGAGCATCGGAAGCTGCCGGGAGGTGCAGCTGAGCTGCCTTTCTTTGTGTCCATCACCAGGTGTCAGTGTGTGGCCGTCCCCTCCAGACATGGCCAGGCTGTAGTGGTGGCTGCCTGGATTTCTACAGGTCACCCCTCACCCTACCATGTCAGGACACCATAACCCACTATGGTCCGTTGGGACCAGGGGTCACTCGGCTCTGGCTCTGACTCTTTTTCCCTGCAACACCCCTCTCATTTGCACACCTGTCCCTGGAGGCACAGCAGGGTTCTGCTTCCTCTCCCCGTGCCGCAGCCATGTGTGTCTCCTTTGCCAGGACCCTCAACACAGGCTACAGATGCTTGACTGGACCCTGCATCTGGCACAGGGCTCTGTGCCAGCTGATCAAAGCACTTCCCCTCGGGAAGGAAGCAGGGCGGATATGTGATATGCACATGGCCTTTGCCAGCAGTGGTGCCTTGCTGCTGATCTCCAGTGACTTGGTAAGCAACCCATAGCAGCCCCAGCAGGCACCGGCAATGCTGGTGAGGAGCTGGAGAAATTCCCCATCCCCTTGCCCAGAGCTGAAAGAAAAGGGCTCTGCAGTAAAGGCTGCGTCTGAGAATAAATCCAGCTTGCCCTGGGTCCGGGCTGCTGGCGCAGCGGATGTCCAGCAGACAACGCATGTGACATCCTCTCCAGCACGTGAGGGGACACAGTCAGGGCAAGCTGTTCCTCCTCCCTGCAGCCAGGCACGCACTGCAGCCAGCACGTCCCAGCAAGGGGAAAGCTGTGGGACAGGGATCTCTGGCCACACGTCCCCATCCTGCCCTTGCAGGTGTTTAGCTTTACACTGAGCAGCCAGGCTCACTATCATCCCACCAGACCTGTTCTGGCTGCGAGTGCAGAGCGATGGGGAGCAGTTCCCACACATGGAGGGTGGCAGCTGCTCCCCTCAGGGCTCCCACCTCCCTGCCATGCTCAGCCAGGCAGATCAGCCTTACAGCCAGCACAGACAGACCCCACCAGTGGCCAATGCACCAATAAATGGCATTGGCAGTGGTGGCCCTTGCTTAGGGGACTTACTCCATGTCAAAGCTGGCACATCATGGCACAAACCAGTGACAGTAATAATGGATGAGAGAGAGGGATGACCCTGCATGGCTGTGATGTCCTGTTAGCAGAAATACAGCAGGCTGGGGAAAGTCAGGATGGAGCCCCAAGCTTTGATAAACCACCCAAAATGGGTGTTGCTGCTTGGGTTTGCTTCACCCTCCCCAGTCCTACACACCTGCAGGGACCAAGAAACACCATCCTAGTTCATCCCATTGATGGTGGTCTAACTGTCCCAGGGGGAGAGCAGAACATCACAAAACCCATCTGGGATGATTTAAAAGGATTGAAATTACCTTTACATTTAATTCTCTGATGCTCACCATCCAGCAACCTTGGAGAAAGCAGCAACAACCCCACAGTCTGGCAGGCAGTAGCCACCCTCTGACTCTTCTTGCGTGACATTCAGTTTAAATATTAGGAAAAATTTCTTCACTGAAAGGGTGGTCAGGCATTGGAATAGACTGCCCAGGGAAGTGGCGGAATCACCATCCCTGGCAGTGTTCAAAAGGCGTGTGGATGTGGGACTTGTGGGTATGTTTTAGTGGTGAACATGGTGCTGGGTTAATGGCTGGACTCAATGATCTCAGAGGTCTTTTCCAACCTAAATGATTCTGTGGTTCTATGAGGGATGAGCGAGGGATCACAGGATGCAATGTGAGCTTGCTCAAATGCCTGGAAAAGGATTTATACACAAGGTCAGCTCTTCTCTTCCATCCCTGATCACAGGTGGCACACAGACCAGCCAGCATCTGGGAACACCACCTGTCCCAGGGCAGAGACAGCCAATTCCAGGAGCAGTGGAGCGGAGCAGCCATCCACAGCAAAGGGAGAACTTTACCCCTGCTCCAAGCCTGGGCAAAAGCTGTATGTACAGCAGGTACAATTTCACTCCAAGCAGCGTGACTCACAGCCCTGAAATGAATTGGCACCTTTAGTTTGTCTTGGATGTTTTGCTTGAAAATACCAAAACATGATTTAAAGCTCCAAGGAATCTGTTTTCCTCACTCTGTGCTGATTGCTTCAAAACATAAGGAAACCACATGTAAAAGGAAATGGAAATGAGAGGTAACAAAATGCCTGTGCTCACAGTGAGGGACTGCCAATGGGTCCTGGATCTTTCCTGCCATCTCCTATCCCTAACACTTGTGCACCAGCCAATTTAATTTTTTCATGATGAATCAGTACTGGGAAGCTATTTTGCTTCTTGGCAATTGTATTTCTTTCCTCTGCAAATGCAGTAATTCAGTGAACTTTGTGATGAATTGTTGTTGTTATTTCTCAATTTCATTTTGGCCACCATGGTGTTCAGTGATTCATTTTTCCTAAAAATAAGTCTTTAAAGCCCTGTTTAAAACTAATGACATGATGGCAGCTGCAAGCTGGTGTGGTATTAATTTTGGAAGCAAAAAAAGCAGGGGAAAAAAACCCCACAAATTATGTAAAAAAGAGCCAGCTGAGAGAACACCAATAATTAGCTGAATTTTGAACATTTTTCTCTTGTTGTTATGGTGAGAAAGTATCGGATAATTTCACACCAGGTTTTCTCTGGTTTTTATAATTGTTTTGGGACCGTGCTTGAATGACAGGCTTGAGTTTTCAAAAGCTTTCCAAGAACTGTTCCAAAACCTCCTGTGGCCGGTGCTCTGTTGAGCTGCTGGTAAATCTGGCAGAGAGCACAGGGTGTTTCCGGCGCTGGGCGTGCTCCAAACCTGCTGTGTCTGCACTGATTTAAGAACGGGGAGGTTTCAGCAGCCACGATGGTGCTGATAGAGGGCACCTGGCCTTGTGCAACCAGCAGCCTGATGCTGGGCTGACCTGTGCAGACACAGCCATGGACCCTGAAAACCCCATCCAGCCAACCTTCCTCCTCAGCTCAGGTGGAGCTCAGCACCACCCAGCAGCAGCTCCCTAAAACCAGGCACCACAGGGAAGAATGATTACTGGGAGGAGATGATATTTTCCAGGTGATAATTTGTTCATGTGGCCACTCACTGAATAAATCTACTGATATAATTTTACCAGCTGGTGAAAGTACACCTGTAGAATCATTTATTCTTCTCCCTGCCTGGGAAAAATGCTTACTCTCCATTTAAATGTATTTTTCGGAACAGCTACATTGGTTGGAAGAGTGGAAACAAAGCACTAGGACACACAAAATGATATGGGTTGTCTGGGAAAGCTGCTGCTTCTGTAGATTTATAGCCATCAGGTTGGCATAGCTCACCCCATGCAGGGAATTGTCTCATCTTAACTGGCTGACAAACAGGTTCCCACTCCAGAGAAAGGATTAGACAGTGGGATTGAGCCCTGCAGATGGATTCCCCCCCAACCCTTGCTATGGTATGCAGGGGGCTTGGCAGTCCCCCCAGATCTGTTAATAATCTCCACTATAGGGACTTACTGGTGCCATCTGAGGACTGCAGCCCTGCTGGTTAACTCTGCCAGGTCACAAACTGTCTGCTGGTGTCGGGCTCCCTTCCTGCCATGTCAGATGCCAGCTGTCCCTCTGGCCTCACTGCAGAGCTGGCCAAGCTCTGCATCATGCAGCTTGGCTAAACCAAAGGTGTTTGTTGCTCTGCTCCCCTCCCACCTCTGACATGTGCTGAAGGAGCTGATGCTTTAGTGGTGCAAATCAGCCCAGCTCTGCTCTACTCACTGAAGCTGTGACCATTTACCCCAGCTAAGGTCTCCCCTTGATGCCTAAGGACCCTGTGAGCCGACAATCCAGTGAACCATCTCTACTCATTTCTAGCTGAGCCTCTCTCTCTGGGGTAGAACATCCCATCCCCACTCCCCACTCCAATCCATGGGATACCTCTCCCTGAACTGTCAGGAACCTACGAGCAAGCTCTGCTGAATCATGTGTTGCTTCAGGCTGTGTGGCTCTTGGATGGAGGAGGATGCTGAGGTTAGCCTCAGGCAATGTTAGTGAGTTTGGGGAACACTTGCTGTTTCTAAGAAAAACAATTATAGAAAAAAGAAAAGACTGTTTTGTCTGCGGTCAGGTGGCCTTAGCAAGGGAAATCTTTGTGCACATGGCAAAGAGGGGCCAGGAGGGAAAACTGAGATGCACAAAGCTCATGAAACACCCGCTGGATGGTGGGCATCTGTACCCAGGGACCTCTCCAGCACAAAGGAGTGAAATGAACCTTCACACTAAATCCCATCTCTGCTGCTAACATCCAAGAGCCTCACCACAACTCCAAAGAATGACATTTGTAATTTCCCCTCATCACCTAATCAAATTCCTTTCCCCTCCTTAAAACACCTCACATCCCCTCTGTGTCCTCTCAGTGCCTTATTCCCCTTGTCCTGGGTTTTCTCCCAAGGTCTTTTCCTTTGGCTAACCATCTCCATCTTCTGAAATGCCAGAGCTGCCAAGCAATTATCCAGTGAAAAGGAAGGCCAATGAAAGGCAGATAACTGGGGATACACTGATGACAAAGTGCCACCAGCTCCCTGCCTCCCCCAACAGCCTTTCATGTGTTTTAGAGTGCAACCTCAGCCTGAGCACCCTTTCACATGTGTGATGCCAGAACCATCAAGACATGCTGACATGGGGACTGAAGTCATTCAGGGGATGCAAGGGTCCCCACAACAAAGGGGCTTGGAAAAGGGACTCCAGGAACAACCTTGAAAGAGAAAAAAATGGCTTTGATCCATGTTACCTACAGTCATCCTGGATCTCACCCAGAACTGCCCCCGCACTGAAATGAAAGGAGAATTGGAAACTAGAGGCATCAGCCATCCCTTCCCACATCAGGATGTGCTACAACTCAGAGGGAGAAGTGCCAGAAATGAGGTGAAAACCACTAGGGCCATGACTGTATTAGGCTTTTGCACCTCAGAGAGAGATGTGGAAGAGCAGAGGGTGCTACAATGTCCCTCCTGTGGCTGCCACTGCTTTCTGCACTGTTAAGACTCCCTGTACACCTTTAATTCCCAGAGCAGTTTTCAAGCAGCATCACATCCCAAATCCCACCTGAAAGGCATGGAATTGGATCAAGACACTCTCCTTTCTGGCTGGAGGGAAAACAGAGTAAATCCACATCTGTGCCTCTGCTTTTAATGGCATGCAGATCATCTCCTTGTGGACAAGCCACCTCAGGAAGAGGAAGACCTACCCTGCACCTTGTGGCTGCCATCTCACCCCTCGACAGCTGCAAGCCTGTGCAGCCAGAATGAACAGGGACTTTACTGTCCCCAGTGGAGCTGGGACTGCTGGCCCAGAGTATCCTGCACTGATACTGTCAGCCAGACACACTTCCAGCCTCCTCCATCCACTGGCATGCACAGACACCACTGAGCCCACGAGGGAAAGATGCCTCCATAGCACAGTGAATCTCAGGGACTGCCTCTCCCACACACCCCAAAGGTATCCTGCCTGTCCTCCAGCATGAGGATCTGGCACCATGCCACCTGGCCTCCCCCAGACTACCTGCAATGGGAAGAAGGCAGTGAGAGCCTGCAGGTCTTGGCTTCAGAGAGTTGTCCCACACGAACTCCAGGCAAAGCCAGAGCAGCCAGATCAGATCAGGGGTCTGGGGCGGTCACCCCATCCCAAAGCCAAAACAGTTTGGTACAACCAGGCTGCAGGCACTGCCATCCCTCTTGCAGAGAACCCCTCTCAGACTCCAAGGGCCAGAGACTTTCCTTAAAAAGACACACAACTACATGTACAGAACAGCCAAATGGGGCTACAACAGAGAGTAATGCCAGTAATCCCACACAGACCATTTTCTTCAATGTTTCCCAGCATATTAAGAAAATCTTGATCGTAAGCTGCACTGATTTCATACAGCTCTGTCTGCTTGGCAACACAAAAAAGGTCAAGCAGACATGCAAAGTCATGCCTTTCCCCCACAAAATCCTTAAATCTTTCTTTTTACATTCAAGTAGTATCATGTTCCATCTGAGAAACAACCACTCCAAGGCACGACCTGAGACTCTGGAAGACCCATCAGTTCTAACCCTTGAACTCAACTCCCCAAATGACAAAAAAGCAGCTAAGTAGCAGCTAATATCAGCCTTGGCAGCTGCTGAGCATTGCAGGTCAGCGGCAGAGGGCTTAGTCTGCAAGCTGTGTTGCCTTTGGCAGCTGCTGCAAGCTCCTAAGGCCAAACTTTTTGAAGAGTTGTATTATACACCCTGGGCCTTGGCAGTGGAAAGGCCGCATCCTGGGGACAGGCATCTCTGCTCCAGCAGTGCCTCAGCTAGGTAGCATGATGTGATCAGGACTGAGATGGAAAGGGGCTGAGGAGTGAAGCAGCAAGACTAGGCAAAGGTTGGACCTTGGGACCATGAACCTACATGGAAAACCAGGAAGAAACTGAGTTGATTAGCTGAGAGAAGAACAGGAATGTGATGACCACTTCTAACCAGCCCTGCAGCTCAACTTCTTGAGGGAAGGCAAGGAAACTAATGACCTACCAGCCTTCTTTTCTCACAAACACAGAATAAGTTCAAGCACAGAAACATTGTATTCCACATCCCCTAGTAGCAGGATGAGAAATCCCAAACTCAATTTGCAGTAAAAAGATGGACAGACGCTGAGAAAGACCTGGCACAGGAAAGGCCACAGTACTTGGAATCGCAAAGTTCATCAATACCAACGCTGGGGGGCACCTGCACCAGTTACAACCCCAGCACAGAACGAGCGCACACTCACCTATCCTGGTGGGGAAGATGTCCTCGTTGTTAATGAGCATCTCGATCCAGTCCATCAGCATGCACATGTACTGCGGAGCTGACAGCTTGGTCGGTTTCTTGTACTTGCTGTCGTCCTGCCACCTGTACTCGTACTTGAGCCCCCCGGACATGATGGGGCAGCTCCTCTCCGTGCAGTATTCCGACATGGTGCCGTAGATGAGGTTGATGCGGTTGAAGAAGTCCACCACGTGCACAGCGATCCAGTCGTTGATGCTCTCTCCAGGTGGCAGCTGCACCACCGCCTTCAGGTCCAGCCCGGACTTGAGGGAGGCCTGGGCTTTCTTGTACAGCTCAAAGCGTTGTGTGCCCGGCTCAAACTTCTTTCGGGGACGAAATGTTTTGTCTTTGTTGAAGACTTGCTTGAGACACAGGGCCATTGTGGGCAGGGCCAGCCAGGGTGAGGGCAGAGGCTCAGAGCAACATGAAACCCAAGGCTGGGGTCTTCAGGGCTGGAGGTTTCTGAGAGGAGAAAGAGACACATTTCAGTCACACATGAAGCCAGCTGGGCACACTCGCAGGGGTTCACAGCAGAATGCTGGCTGACCCCACTGCTCTGATAGCACATGGGGACAGAGATTTGGAGTGAGCTTCTGGCCCCTCCACACCCACAAGGGCAACCTGGAGCAGCTGCTGCCACCTCACACAGCAGCTCCTGGCACTGAGAGAGTGAGTGCTGCCACATGTGCCCCATGCAAGGCTTGATGGCAGACAGAGCCCTTCCTCCCTTCTTAGCACCCCAGGAGCTCACCAGGCTCCAGTCAACTTCTTCCCTCCAGGCATTTACCAACTGCTACTGCAATAAAGCAAGAGCCATGATATCAGCAGAGTACACCAGCTCAGGCAGTCCCAACCTGGTGGCCCTTTCCTCTCCTGGTAAAGGGGAAGCATCACTTTCCCAGGAACTTCTCAGTACAAATAACCCCTGACCCTGCAGCAGCGGCTGGCGAGCGAGGTCCCAGGGACCAAGCTGCGAGCACAGCTGGCTGCTGGTTCACACAGCCCCAGCACCAGGATCAGTGGGAAAAGGGGGGATTATTTTTGTTGTTCTGCCTCGTGTGTTTGTCTAAAAGAACAAAACCCACATCCGAAGAAGGGAAATGCAGCCCAGCACAGCAGAACAACATTGCCAGGATGCCGCCAGCACTCCAGGCAGGCACACAATGCACAAGCAGCCCTTGGGGTGGGGGAGCTGATGCTCCGGGTGACTCCAGGGCTCAGCAAAGTGCTGAGCTCACCCCTTCCTGCCCAAGATTAGCAGCACAGATGAGGGCTGAAGTATTTTCCTTTTCCTCTCTGAAATCCAGTGGAAATCCCATCCGCCCAAGGCAGTCTTGGACAGGCTGAAATTGTGCATTTTGTTACCTGCACTAATCACCAGCGGTGTTAATGTGAGACCAAGGCCTCCTAGTGCTAAATGCCTTGCTGAGGCTTAGGGAAGAGAAAACCCTCCAACAGCCACCCCCTGAGAGGAGGAGATGGAGAAGCAGTAAAGAAAAAGGAAGGAAAACATTTATGGAAAAGTGAAGTGACTGTCCCAAAGTCACAAGCAGGAGGGAATGGTGCAAACTTTGGATGCACATTCATCATTAGAAAGACAACTTTAGACAAAATCTTGCTATTTAAATTCTGTTTTCTAAACTCAGTCCTGAGCCCCAGGCAGATCCTATTTTGTGACCAGCTAAACATCTCTCAAGCAAAACTCTCTGCTCTCTTGAAAGCTCACCCCTGGGAGCATCACTGGGAAGGAGTAGGACCTAGTGATCATCCCAAATGCCTGCAGGATTGCCTGGCAGGGATTTCTGCACTGCAGCCAGCACATGGAAAACCCTGGCATGGATGCACACCCTGGTGTGGGTGGCAAGCTCAGCACTAATGCCATTAGTGCACAACCATGGCCTTTCTCACAGGCTGGAGCCTGAGCTTTGCCACCCTTACACAGTTCACAGCACAGGGGCACCAAACCCTACCATGTTCTGCTGTACCCAGGTACAACCAGACCTGAAAATCTATGGTTTTAGGTGCTTTCTGCCCCACAGAGGGGGTCACAGCCATCACACAGTGTTAGGCAGTATGACTTCAAAACCAGGGTATCTGCAGACCTTCCCCATCTCATGTAGCTAGGTGGGATTTTAGTGGCCACATCCCTGTTGCCCTCATTTATTGCATCAGGGCAATGACTGGGGGATGTTTCTTGGATGCTTTTTCTTCCCCTGCTCCAAGCAACAGCCTCCAACAAGCAAAGAGCTTGTTTCCCACTTGAGAAAAAAAGCACAATCTCTCCAAAATGCCAACTGATGGAGCTGGCATGATGTCATGACTCCTATCTGTCCCTAGGGAATGGCCTGTGCTACAGCAGTCATGAAGGATCCCATGGGAGGCCAGGGGTCTGTGGGCACAGTGAGGCTCTAAAGAGAAGTCCTTATCCAGGGCTTCCTGGATTCCACATATTCAGGCACATCCTGTTGATAACACCTCTAAAAAAAGCCTTCTGGGGAGTCTGCTAATGCATAACACTTTCAAAAATATGTACGCACACATACATATATATTTATATACAACTACTGCAACAGAGATCTTAATCTAGTAATGCAGGAAGTGCTGGGATACCCTCGGGATGAGGCACTCAGCAGGCTTTTGCCTGTAGTGCAAAATAGGAATGATGGGGCTGAGCAGTGCCTGGCCCTGCAGCCAGGCTTCCCTGGACTTTCAGCAAGGCCAGTCATGCCAACAGACACTTCTCTGTGTCAAAATTTCTGCTGGCCTTGGCTCCATCTGCTCTGCTTCAGGAGCTATTGCTGTTTGCAGACTCTTCTGTGCAGAGACTGGGCTGTTCCACGGTGATGAGCAGCCACCCTGGCAGATGATATCCCATCAAACATGTCACTTGGAGGGGCTGACAGCAGTGAAATCAGTTCTCCTTTAGTGCCTCACACTGCAAGTCCTCTGCAAATACTGAGCTACTCACTGGGAAATAATCTCACCTCCTGAAGCCAGACCTGTAACTCATCTACAACTGCATCCCTGCATCATCGGCAGCTGGATCTCCGTGTTACCCTGCAAGCTGCTCTCACTCATCAGGCAGGTGGGAATGTGCTTCATGGTTCAGCACCATCTGAATAAAAAAAAAGACCAACAAACCTGCTAAACATCTGCCAGATGTTTTCCTACCATGCTTCTGTTAGAGTGGGCACAGGGGAGCAAAACCCATCGCTGCCCAAGTGCTTGGAGCTGACCTGTTGCCAAGCCTGCAGGATCCAGCACAGCACTGCAGCTTCTCTGCTCCCCAGGCAGCAGTTTTCCTTTCAGGATCCTTGTCAGCACCACTATCAAATCACCAAGTTGTTAAAAGACCTTGTTAATCCTTACTGGAGAAAAATGTTCTCCAGAAATTACATTTAACACAAAGCCAAAAACCCATCCTGGGATTTATGACTTGAAGAAGCAGAGAGAGGCACTGAGCCATAGAAGAGATTTGCTCTCTACCTCGCTTCAGAGCTTTCACTGCCAAGAGAGATTGATGTACAGGAAAGGATGGGAGCAGTGGTGGCCAGGACCAGGACACGAGATCCCAGCTCTGGCCCTTGCAGGGGCATTGAGATGGAATGCACCAACTCAGAGCAAACAGGCTTTACAAAGTCACCAATGCCTCAGATGCCCTTCAGACAGAGACTCAGCAGCCACCCCTGTTTTCTGGGAAGAAAAGCAAAATCCTTTATGAATGGACCTGGACACAACCTGAGTCTAACTGGTGGAAAAGGCCTCAGCCAATGCAAAACCAGATTTTCCCAGTTTCCACCTTTATGCATCCGACCTGGCCAGTGCTCTTCCATCACTGACCAAGTATTTGGGGCAGATCCATGTAAAGAGATGGAAAATGGGAAATCTTCCAAGGTTTAGCTGTGGTGCGAAGTTCAGCTGAGTCTAATGTTCAGGGCTGTCATGTTTCTGGAAATCATGCTGTGGTCCACTGGGGTTTGAGGTGGGGCAGGAGACCCGTCCGAGTCCAAATCTGCTCACGCTGCCTGTTTTGGGAAATCCTAAGGGCGAGCTGCCATCCAACAAGCTTAGACAGCTTCCAGCAACATAAGCAGACAGATCCTGCCCCAGCCTGTGCCGGCAGGGCCTGGGCCAGCGCCACAGCAGCAGCCTGAGGGTCTCTGCCTTCAGTTCCCACATGCAAAATCAAAGCTTTTCCAAGAGAAACCTTGGCAAAGGCTGCAAACTCCCTTCCCCACGCCACAGTTCCCATCACAGGGTGGTGCTGGCACTCCAGGGGTCCAGAAATCCCTTTCTGAAGCATCTGCAAACCCCTAGATCAAACCTCATCCTATGCTTGGGAGCGAACAAGGAGTGAAGCAGGTGGAGCTGGAGACTTTCCCTGCTGTCACCCTGTGTCCCCACAAAGGATCGTCAGAAGAGGATGAGCAAAGCTTCTGGGAGGAAAGAGACTGCCATTTCCCATGGGACATCCACGCTATGGCATACTTGGTGTTCACCCCCATCCACGCTCCCAAAATAGCCTTGGCTTTGCAGAGCTTGGCTACAAACCCAGCTGAGTGGCCACAAAATACCATCCCTGGCCATGAGGGCTGCTGGCTTCAGTCCTGCCCCTGACTTTAAAAGCAGCAGCAGAAGCAAAACTAAGTAGGGTTTAGCAAGAACCAAACAAGCACAGGGTTAAGCTGCACAAGGACAAGGCACAGCCGCTGCTGGGGAGGTAGCAGGCACAGACATGTGAAAAACTGATGTCCTAGATTGCTGTCAGGTCCAGAAACGAAAGAAAATGAACTGGATGGGAAGGATGCAAGTTCATGGTTAGTCTAAGTTGCTAATTTCAGGTTTGAGGATTGGTTTTGTTTGTTATCTAAACTAGCTCTCTTTCTTTCTTACTTACTTTCTTTTTTATCATTTGAAAACCACAGAGAAACACAACAAGGTGAAGGCTTTGTTGTAAATTAAAAACAACTCTGAAAGGTCTGTTTAGAAACGACAAAACAAAAGGGGAGAGAGCAGGCAGAGCTGCAGGAGGGTGGCTTCCTCCCCCCAGTCCTGCAGGCGCAGGGGCAAGGTCACCAAAGAAAACCTCTGGTTTTGACCCCAACTAAGCTTTAGTCAGAAACCCAGCAGGAAGGATCAGACAGACGCACTGCCAGACTCCAGGATGATGGTCACAGTGATAGTCCTCTCTGCCTCTGTGTCCCTAGTTTCAAAACTGATTTCCCTCACAGGCTCCCTTTATATTAAGGGCTGCAAAAGCAAAAGCTTCAGGGGGAAAAGTGCTTTGCCTGGGAAGCACTAATGACCGCGAAGGGTAAGGAGAGAGGAAAGCTCTGACACCAGCACCTCCCATGGCTCCAGTGCCAAGTGCATCCTTCCTGGATCCATCCTCAGACAGTGACATACTTGAAGAAGCATCTGCCTGGAAACTGCTGCATTAGCAGCATGCTCCAGCCCTCGTGGGCTGTGCAACCAGGGAGCACAACGAGGGGTCCAGCACTGTGGGTAATCCGTGGGAAGAGCTTTGGGAAGAGGCCAAGAAGGCAGAGCACAGACCTGTCCAGCTCCTGGCACCTTAGAGCAAATTGTAGCATAATTACTACCAGCTCTGCACATTCCCCTCGGGCTTCCCCTGGGGGATCCTGTCTTTGGGGCACCCAGATATCTACTGCTTCTCAGCTTTAGGGGATTCCCTTTTTCCCCCCTGCCCCTCAGTGTAAAAGTCCCACCCTGCCCCATGCCAGGTGGAATAATAGGACCACATCAGCCCAGCCATCATGTGCCAGAGCCCTGAGACAGACAGCCTCCAGATGGACAGTCTGCCCAGAAATCTGCTGGCCCCAGGGCACAGCTGGTTTTTCACTGCTCTAGAAAGCCTCACTCCCTGGCTGAGGAGTTGGCAGCCCTGCCTCTGAGCTTCTCTTCAAGCCCCAAAGAAGTCCAGATGCAGTTTGGCCTTCAGCCTGTCCTAGAGCATCTTTGCAACCAGCACTACTTCTTGGTGGACTCACGCCCCAAAGACAGAGGCTGCTTCTCCCAAGTAACCCTTGAACTGCAGCCACTGCGCCCACGACCCAGAGAGGGACAGTGGGCAAATGGTGCTTCCAAGGAAGGGAGGGTATTCCCTCTTTTCCAGCCTTTCCAGCCTTGTAATCATCCAAGGAAGGGGGGCTACAGAAGGAGGATGCTGGGGAGCAGAGTCCTGGGGCATTGGCCCCATTCCTTCTGTGCTTCCTGCTGGAGCCAAGCCCCAGCTGGGCTGTCCGTGAGAAACGGGGTTATTGGCTGCTGATCCCAAATATAACCCAAACGATGGAAAATTCCAGGAAATGAGCCAAGACAAGATGCCAGGAGCGGGATCAAGGCCCAGCACACGGGCTGGGGGATCTTCAGAGAAGCCCTGGGCTCTCAGCAGCATCTCCCTGCTGCCAAACCTTCCTTGTGCAAACTCCCCTGGTGCCACAGAGACCCATGAGAGCATCCACGAGCACCCATCTCTGGAGCAGAGCAGGACTCAGACCCCCACACTCCAGCTGGACACAGCTGCCAGCAGGAAGCTGTGCTGGTGCTTCCTCCAACTCACATGGTGCTTGGAAATCCCCAGCTCATCAGAAACAGACCTAGGATGGTTTCCAGGAACCAGACCACTTACACCCTGGCTCGCCCCACAGCTGTCCCTTGCTCTGTCCTGCTTTTTGCCTTGCCTCCCTGCCACACCACCAGCAGAGCCAGCAGCTCTCTGGGGAACACAGCCCAGGCCAAAGGCCCCTGGAAAGTTTTTCTCAAGTCACATAAGCCACCTCCAAGCAGAAAAGCAAAGTGTCATCTCTCCAGGTTAGAGGCAGCATTTCCAGTTCATTTTAGGTGTGATAGCCAGTGGGGCCTGGGGCTTTTTGGGGTACCTCATTCCTGGGGGCTGAGATCTCGCTGCTGCTACCAGTAACTTGCTGCGAGCCTTGCAAAGAGCTATCCAATGGCCTCGGTGGTGTCCAACAGCTCTGCTTCAGTCCCAAGGGTGATTACTCGGTTGCCAGAGCCGTAATTCCAAACACCGGGAACTCCAGGCCTGCGAGCTCAGGGAAGAAGACGAGAGGAGATAAGCCAGCTGCTGAAAACCCATCTCCACCGCTTGCTCTCACCCAGTTCCCCCGCCCACAACTTTCTGCCCTCGCTCCGACATCGGCAAAGCCGCTACCGGGGCTGTCCCGTTCGGGAAACGCGTGTGCTGGCTTCCCCTGCCTGTCCCCCTGCCCCTGAGGGACCCACTTTCCCTGCTCACTGCCGGCCATTTCCGCAGATCCCTGCCCAGCATCCCCAAAACAGGCTCGCTGGTATTTGTACACTGGCTGCTGAGCTGGGACACCCCAGAGGAAGGGGAAGAGCCCTTTCAGCAGGCGTCCATAGCCCGGTTGGGTGAGGAATTGCTCTTTCCCACGCTAATCCCAGCCCAGGTCTTGCCCACCTTGTGTTTAAAAGCACCCCAGGAGCATCCTCAGGGGTGCGGTGCTGGCTTTTTACATCCCCAGGACTCACCTCATCCCCGGCACGGCGGCTTCCAGTCTCAAATCCCTCCGCTGCACTTTCTACTCTTATTCAGGGAAAACGAAAGAAAAAAAAATATTAAAAAGATAAAAGTTCACGCCAGGTTCTCTTTCGGGACTGTTGGCAGTTCGGGGATCACAGCAGCAGCAGCGAGAGCTGCCTCGCTCCAGCGCTCACTGGGGTTTCGTTAGAGAAACCCGGGACCGAGGTTTTTTCTCCGGTCAGTGATGTCACATCCTGACCCTGCCGGCAGCTCCAGCTGTCCCTGGAAAACCCGCTTGAAGCGGGGCTGCCACCCCCACCATTCGCCGCCGTGGGCTCGCAGGCTCATGGGTGGGCACTCACACCCACACCCACACCCACGCACCATTCCTGGATGCTGAGATCCTTCTTGGCACGCAGTCCCGTGCCGCTGGCTGGCTCCGGCTTTCACAGGACAGCAGGGAGCTGGGGGAAAGGAGATGAAATCCCGGAGTATTTTCCCGTCCTCCCCCCATCTTTTGACAGTCCCTCTCCCTTCATCCTTCCCCCCGCTCTGCACACACACAAAAAACAGCCGGGGGTTTCCATGCCAGGCCAAGCTGGATGCCATCCAAAACAGAAAAGCCGGAGAGGAAAGAAGAAAGAGAAAAAACTTTCTCTGCACAGAGCACTTACTTTCCGTCTCTGTCGGAGGTGGGGTGAGTTCTGAAGCGCGTTGCGGTATTTAAATCCTGCTCAGCAAAGGCAAGCCTGAGCCAGCACGCTCGGCGCCGGCAGGAGCGGCCAGCCAGCGTGGGATGGCTTGGCAGGAGCCGGGATCTGCTTTGGGGTCAGACTCTGGGGTGGGGGTGTAACCGCGCTGTGCACCCCACGGGTGATGCCGATGAGTGTTGCAGAGCATGGCCCTGGCACTCGTGGGTCCCTTCCTGGCACGGTCACCAGTCACTCCCACGGGATGAACCCGGCTCAAGTCAGAGTGAGGTGAGATGCTCCGGCCTTACAGAAACGTCTGCAAATTGTTTGGCACCGGGACAGTTCTAGTGAGGGAGATGTTTCTAGGCTTTCTTACAAGTGTGTTAAACTTAGGTCGAGCCAAGTGTGTGCAGGTGATGGGGTGAGCTGGGGAGGGGGGCACAAGGCAAGGTGCGCTAAAGAGCAGAAGTGTGAGAAAGGAAACCACAAGCCCAGCAGCCTGAGGAGCAGGAGGAAGTGGCTGCTGGGCACGTTTGTATAAAGCTGCAGGGTTTAGGATGAGGGTTTGATTCCCTGAACCCTGCGTGGCATCCCCTGCTGCTGCAGCCATGGATTCATCTCCTGACCCCATGCAGCCTGTGCATCCAGCAGGATGCCTCTCTGCAGGATCCAGACTCCTTCCCTCATGACATGGCTTCTCAGCTGCAGGTGATGCCAGGGTTTGCTCTTGAGGCACTATCTTCAGAGACAGTCTTTAAAAATAAAGTTATCCAGCAGCTTCCCAGAGCAGAAAGCAACAAGGGAGCTCAGCCCAGCCCTGCAAGGCATTTGCTCTCCTTTCCTTCCTCTCTCTGTGAGGCTGGCTTGGTGCAAGAGCAGTAGAAACTCTTTGGCACCTGCAGCAGCATCTTATTAGAAGTGAAGAAAACTTTGTAGGGCCCATTTCATTGGGCAGCAGCCTCTGGTGGATCACTTTCGACTGGAGCTGAAGGGAATTGGAACTTGCACACTCCAGAAGCCCCTTGCTTTTCTGCCTGTCCCCATTTGGGACGTGACTGAAGGGCAGGTTCTGAACCAGGTGATGGGAGAAGTGCACACCAAGGACATGCAGGATTCACCTGTGCTCTGCATCCACTGCAACATGGGATGGCTGAGGTGTCTCACACCTGCAGAAAAGGTAAAACCTTGAGGTTAAAGAGCCCTGCACATCTCCTGAGGCAGAAGGGAAGCATGAGCTGTCAAATTCATCTGTCCAGCTACTTCCCACCACCACCATCATCAGCTAATTCAGTACAACAGCCATAACCTCAAAGCTCAACTCTGTGTGTGCATCCTCCACAGGACCTGCAGGCTGAGCCTTTTCCACATCAGCCTTGCCCTGCTCATGAGTGAATCTCTCACAACCATTGCAGATAGTCTCAGGTCAAAGTAACACCCCTAAAATCAGAATCAAGCTCAAGTAATCCAGCAGACTCTTCCGGGTCACTGACAAACCAGCCTGATTCCTGGCTCCAGCAGATTCAGGCAAAGTCTTTTCTCATCCCCAATGCTGGATGCTCATTACAGCCACCCCAAGTCCCAGCAAGGGCTGAGCAACGCTGCTGCCCTCCATCCTGGGAGCCCAGGATGCAGAAAACACAATGTCCTCAGACCTTGTGAATGTGAGGTGGAGGTCTGTGGAGCAGATGTAACTCCCAACAGCAAATGCCAAGCCAGGAGGAAACTTTCAACTCAAATCCCAGCAAAAAATGGGCAGAAATCCAAAAGTGAGGGGGCTTGGCCAAATAGCAAAGATCCCAAAGGCAACTCATAGCCAGGATTTACATCCAGGCGAGATGGAGCCAAAATACTTGGAGGCGAGATGGGGTCCTCCCAGCCTCAGCAGTCTGGAGCCAAAGGAGAGGGGCCAGGAGAACAGCACGAGGGCTGGAGTTACATCAGCTGCAACCCCACACGTCCACAAGGGTGAGCAGCACCTTCTGCTCAGGGAGTTCCCCCCTGCATGAGGTTTTGGATACCTCACAGAGCAGAGACCTCACAGTCCCAGAGCCACCCGGTGTCTTGGCTGTGGGGAGGGAAGCAGGAGTCACTTGGGAGAAAGGAAAAAGTCCGAGGGACAGGTTTGGGGCAGGAGGGATGTGTTATTGTGAAGAGGGCATTTGTCTGCCCTGGAGGAAGGAAGAGGGGAATGTTGGCCTCAGTCCTGAAGGCAGGTGCACAGCTGAATTTATCGGGGGGAAGGAAGCAGGGATGGAAGCGAGCCCAGAGCACTGGGTGGCTCCATCGAGGTTCACAGGCAGTCACGGGAAGAGGCCCAGGACAGCGATGCAGCTTCACAAGGTTGTCAGGCCATGGCTGCACTGGTGGGGAGGCTGGGTGAGCCCCCTGCCAGCCCCCACCCTGCACTGGACTCTCACACAATGCCCTGCACGGCACCTCACCGACAAAACCCCTGCAGCAGCCGGGGAGATGCTTGTCGCCAGGCAGGGCTTGAGGGCTCTGAATGCCTGGGCACACCACAAGACACAGCAAAGGGAGCACTGAGTTTGCTCTGGTTATTCCCAGAGAGGAAAAGGACATGCTCAGAGAAGTTTGCCTCAGCTAAGCAGCATCAGGAACAGTCAGTTCTCCTGCTCTGCTCCACCATGTCCTGTGCAAACTCAGAGACAGGGAGTGAGAACTTGTTCAGCCGTGATTAGAGGGTTCTGGAGTCTTGCCATTTTCAAAGGCACAGGGAAAAAAAGCCAGGGGCAGATGAAAAAGCACGCATCATCATTTTATGTGAGGGTAAGAATGTCATCCTTCAATCTGCACTTCCTCGATTGCTTTGACTGCTACCTTCCTCCCTGGGGAGCAGGACGGGCCCAGGATTTACTTCCCCAGGGTGACAGGGGTGGGTGGGCAAGCCAGAGGTTTGAGATGCTGGTAACAAAAAGCCTCTGGCTGCAAAACGCTCCACCACTCCTAGGAGGAATTCCTGCCACATCCCAGCCCTGGGCTCTCCTCCAGCTGGAGGCAGACCACAGCTAGCACTTAGGAGGCTCCTATAGCCCCTGGTTCAGCCAGCAAGTCCTTGCTGCAGGATGCTGCAGGGGTTGAAGTCTACATGGGGCCACTGGGAATCTTGGGCTTCTCCTCCATGAACGTGCCCACTTGAGGGCTACTAAAACCAGACACATCCATCTCGCAAAAGATCCTGGCGCCAAAATGACTGGCAGTCAGCAAAACATGCTGGGAAACTACTGCAGGATGTTTGATCTCTCCAAGGCAGCTTCGGTGGGATTTACAACACGGGGCTGGTGGAACTGTGGGCTGAACTCAGTGCAGCCAAGCTCGTTATGGACTGTACAGAAGCAGCCTGGGCATCTAAAGTGTTCTCAGCACACAACTCACAAAGTTCTCAAAGCTGAGCAGACAGGATCAGGCAAGCTGTGTGTGCCCGGAGCTCGGAATCAGGAGACAAACCTTCCCTCTAGTGGCTGGATGGCACATGAGTCCCACAATCAGCTCTCCCTATGCCAAGCCTAACGTTATTTTTCACCAGCCTTCAGGCTTAACACAGATCCTAAATGCATCAAATCTTACAAATTCCATGTGAGTTTTCAATGGCTTAAAACAGGTGCAGCTGCTGGTTTGTACAAAGCCAGACAGCCCCGGGGTCTGTGTCCACTCTGCAGCTTGTAATGCCCATCCATGCCCATGGTCAGCCCACACCAAGGCTGTGCCAGGCAGCACAGTTCATGTACAAGTACATCCCAGGCACTGGAGAAATCACACAGCCACAAATCACTGCTGGTTGCTGCAGCGTGGGTGGTTTGTACGGCCAGCTCTTCAGCTGAGTTACTCTCCCTTACAGCAGTCATTCAGTGGGGCAGAGTATCAGTCCTAGATTTTCTCTTGGACCTTTTTATGATAGGTCTTCATCCCAGTTTCAGGCTCATCACTGGCCATTTCTGCCCTTTTTAACCCCCTGGAAAACTTCTTATCTTAGGAAAAATCATATGATGGGTTGAAAACACCACCACTCAAAATGACAGGTAGTGACCACTACAGCCTTATACTTGAGACTTTGGTCTTTTATGCTCAGTAAGAGGCTGAGATGTAGATTTGCAGGCCTTGGATTTCACTCCCAGGGATATTACATTATAGCTCTATTAAAAATGAATGCAGCAACTTTGACTTCTTCAAAGCAGGAAGTGAATAATTAATAAAAACAGCCCTTCTATCAGCTAAGGAAAAATGATAAATTGAGCATGAACACTATAAACCAGAAGTAGAAATGCTTTTTAATAAAGATGATTTGCTGTTCAGATTATCACAGCCCTATCCACACCTCTTCTGACTGATTATTCCCCTGCTATGCAGGCTGCTATGTACACACTCAATGAACAGAAGCAAAAGTACATTACCAGGGAGCAAGACCATCTCCTTGCAGCAAACCAAGAGATGATGTGCCTCTTCTAGAAATATCCTGCAGTTTTCTGAATGGACAGGAGTTCACACTCAACATCTAAGAGTTGGTGATAAAATAGACCCCAACATAAAACTGCACTGTGTAGCTTTAGCGCTCAGCTGAAGTGCTCATGTCATAAAATCAGAGAATGGGCTGGGTTGGAAAGGACCTTTTAAAAGCCATGTAGTGCAAAGAATGGGCTCAGAAAGTATGAAATGACAGTGAGCATTACAGCAACAGGGTCCTACAACTACAGACAGCAAATAGGCGGTGTAAGAAACCTTGCTAATTCATCACAGCTCTCTATCAGGTCGTGGTTAAGGGTAACAAAGAAAATTGGTATCAGCCATGCCCTCTAACAGAGAGACAAACTGCAGATCCTTCTTGCTCCCCTTTCTCTGGCAAAGGAGGGAATGCTTGCCAGCTCCAGCAGGCTGACAAGGGTGAAATATGGCCCAGAGACAATTAGTGCTAAGGATGCATTAGTGCTGGGGGTTTGATGTAGACATGGGAAGTACTTCAGTGTTGCTCCTGCAAGCTCCTGGCTGTCCTGTGTTTACTTGTCCCCCTGTGCAGTGGTGGCAGTGCTGGTAACCCACACACAGGCTGCACATCATGCTGCTGCAGTGTGTCCTGGTCCATGGACATGCTCACTGCCTCTGCTGGGAATGAAAACAGGAGAAACTCAAAGTGTCCATGTTTTGGGATTCTTTTGCTGGAGGCAGGTTTAAAACCCCCAACCTGCTGCAGTCTGTAAAGCCAGGCTCCTACCAACACTGTTGTGTTAGAGAAGCTCTTCATGTTCATACCAAGACACTTTTCATGAGCTGTCACTTGACAAACAAGAAGCTGGCTTGTGACTCTCTCTCTGTTACTATGCCAGTCCATCCTTCTTTTATTATGCATACTGCCTTTCCTGAAGTGGGAACAAGAGTTATTTTTTGTTCCTTCAAATACCATTTGTGAGCTGGCTGACTAGATGCCAGTCTGAGAAAAATTAATCCTGTAAAACAGGCAGTGATTCCTCTACACTATTAAAAATATACCAATAAAATAAAACCATGTTCATAATAACCTACTGCTCAAAAATAACACCTCAAAGACAGAAACACAGCAACAGGATACAATTAATATATCAATTAAGAAGCACAAAATTCCCAGAACAAATCTAGTGTCTGTTTCTTTAATCCTGAGAAAAACTCAGACCACAGTACACATCTGTGTAAGAAACCTCACAAAGAAACAAAGAGGTGTCTGTTTTAGACCATCGCTCCTATTCTTTCTTCTTCATGGACAAGCCTGTGTGAATTCCACACAGATTAAAAAGTACTGAACCATGCAATTATAATGGTGGAAGGCATTTGAAATGCGTTTACTGAGAAGAAACATTGGTTGTCGTCTCTTTCCTGATGTCAGTACAGCCTGCTACATAGTTCCCCTTCTGTGAGTTTATTTCAGATTTCCACAATCCAGCAGGCAGCAGGAAGTTACACGATGGGGAAAATGGCTCTTTTTGATGAAGTTTCACTGAAGTACTGGGCTCCATTTTTTGGCTATTAGTCACTGTTGTTCAAATGGCTCAAGCGCTCATCTTGCATCAGTGCCAGACAGGCTTTACTCTCACACTCCCAGGTTATCTCCAGATTCTTTCTGTAGCCAAATCCAAGTTGTAAAACAGAAGACACAGGACCACCCCTCCTAGGACCCTCTACCTGCTGCTGGCTCCTTTCAGCCCCAGGCCAGGCTCTATGACTTGTCAGAAACCTGCCCAGGTCTCAGTTCTCTTCCAAGCCCGCTTTGCTCAAGCTCTGCTATAACTGACATGTATTTAAATTCACTGGATCTGTGGTTGAAGGTCTCCACTAACCCGTAGGTCTCGGAGCGATCTGTGGCATAGAACAGCTGCACCTGGTTGGCCAAGCACTGGGCATCATGGACCACCTGGGAGTGAAAACAGAGCAGTTACCATCAGGGTGGGGCTATGCCAGTGTCCTACTGAAAAAGAAAGGCCACAGTCCTACTCATCACATGGCTCAACTCCAAGTCACCTTAGTTTAGCAAATCTCTTACCAAACCACCTCCCTGTTGTTTCTGACCTACTTAAACACTTCAGCACCGTGTGTTTTAGCAACTCTCCTGCTGTGCATCTGCCTCAGAGGTCAAGTGTGTCTTTTGTGATCCCTGCCCACTCTAAGATGCACCAAGTCCTCATTTTTCCCTTCTTACAGCTGACCTACTTGCAAAGATTGATTGTTTGCTCTGAGATCCAACAGGGCAAAAACATTACCAATTACTCCACTTACTGTTTCAGAAGGGGTGTAAGGAGGTCAGAGCAGGGATATTTTAGTCATCTTGTTCCACCACTACAGTCCCCAGTGCCACCAGTCCAGGCACGTGTACAGATATGCCAATAATGGTGTGCCCAAACAGGGGGAAAGAGCACAGGTGTGCACAAACTGAACACACAGCTCTGGAGGCTCCTGCTTTGACAAATAGGATTAAGTTTCAAAACACTGTTTTAATTTGTTTGTAGGTAGCAACAGCTTTCATTTAAATTTGCTTCTGTTAGTAAGAAAAACAGAAGCTTTGTTCTTTTAAAACAATAAATTATAATACCCGAATTAAAAAAAAAAAGAATACATGAACTGAAATCACCAAAGACTGATGATTCCCTTCTAGCTTTCCCTAGCCTTAAGTACATTAGGTTAAAGAAAGACAGTAAGACCATTCTTTGGCAAAGGGTCTTTGAAAAGCTTCACTGTCATTTGCTTTTGATTCAAAAGTGTATGAGGAGTTGCAGCATAAAATGAAGGAAGCCAAAGAGACTTCTCTTACCAAGAACTTGGAGTCCATTTCTGCTGTCATTAGTACTATTCCTTTCTCCTTCTGCAGATCAGGATAATGGTACAAGACCAGCTGGCTTGGAGCAGTTTCACCTTGGGTCTGAAGAAGAGAAAGAAACCTGTCAGTATCCCATTAAAACCTTCACTCTACTGCAGACTTGGGTGCTGTATTACAAAACTTTGAGCATTAACTGCCACAGAGGTCGTTACTTCTCAGGGCTTAAGGGTCAATTCTAATTAAAATTTCATTATTCTTGGTATTTACAGAAAACAAGGGATTTGCAGTGTTAAGTTGTTTTTTGCCTTGACTAAAGACCATTTTGCATTTAAAAGAACCCACAGTTTTTAGAAAGATATTTCATCTTACAGCATCTGCTATTTTAATTAGCTTGCACAAACAGTTCTAAAGAGTTTGGCTCTTGCTTATGTTTTGAGACTACTGAATTTCTACTTCATTCTCCTTTACACTAGAGAGACACTTAATACCCACAACTACAAATGTACCTCTAATTAATGTATTAATTAACCCATAATTAATGGCAGCTTTTGTCAGGACAATTCTTTTCAAGTTAAGCTACACTACCTGTTGGTTAAACTATTTAGCAAATACCATATATAATATTAGCATATGGCAATATATTTCTGGATTCTAAGTCAATTTTGAACTTTTTATCTCAAACACTCACCTGAACATTTATCAGGGAAGTGAAGTGTAATTCTGTTCCAGACCACTGCCCCACAAAGAACTCATAGCCTTCTTTTCTTGGCAAAGCATACAGAAACTGCAGAGAAATGATTAAAAAACCAAATCAATTTTCCCTTTCATAGAACAAAATTGTGTGTCACACTGGCCTCCAGCATTAATGCTTTAGTGAGAGAACCACAACAGAAGAAAGGGTTTCTTTGCCCCACAAGGAGTAACAGGACAGCAAGAACGAGACTTCAAAGCACACAATAAAGCAGAATTACCCTATCGGTATTATTTCATTAGCAAGTATGTTGGCAAATACTTTTATCAGTATTTTGAGACACATAAAAAGGAAAGAACAGTGGAGAATATTTAGACTCTGACCTTTTTTATTCTCACCTAGAAAATTAACAGCAGAAATGGTCAAATATAAGATATTTAATTTAGTGCTGTCATTTCACCAGCTGCTCCAGAACAGGCAGCATCTTCTCTCTAGGGATTTACAGCCTATCCAGCTCCATAGGCTACAGACTTGCTTGTTTTCCCACACCAAGGGAAAGGATATCATGGGAGCAGAAAATCATGCAGGATACCTGACTGAATGCCAGTGCACTGCACAGAAACGCACTTCAGGCTATAAATAACTTCCCAGTCTCCAAGTAGCTTGGGCAGACAGATACATTTGATCCTGCTCTTGGCAAGTGAAGTATGTAGGACTAATCCATCAACCCAGTAAAGTCTCCATTCCCTGGGAGATTCTGTGCTGCTGTTTTCTCAACCCTCCATCTCTTCTATCTAGATCAAACTGGTTCATGCATATGAATAGCCATTGCTTTATCTGAGCCCTAGAACAAGTATTTGAACACCTGGATTTTACTAAACACACTGATACAATGAGTACGAACACAAGAGGGTCAAAAGTTTATGGATTAGGCTTTGAAGAGGAGAAGCATTACAGCTCTACAATCACGCACTGCCATACGTACCGATGGACAGTTCTGGGCTCTCTTCCAGATCAAATCAAACTTGTCTGCCTTTGGGGAGGAGAAAGAGAAGTTCAGTTTTCATAACACAAATGTGGATGCAGAGTTGTTCACAATCACCTCATTAACCTTTACAAGGTACAGCTTCCATCTGGAGAAGGTCCTGCTGCGGGGACAGATGGCAGTGAGTGCGTTGAAAGCTGCATTTAGTTCTTATTTACCTAAAAGTCATCAGTACCCTGATTTAACAATGCTGTCTCTAAGATGCAGCAGCAAACGCCTTGGATCCAGAGCTTTTTTCCTTGAATGTGGGGGCCCCAAGCCTCAGGCTTACATTACATCCTCTTTCAGTAATTGCTCCACTGCATCATGTAGTGTCAACAGCTGAACGAGACAACACACCCCTGGCTCCAAATTGTGGATTTACATCATTGTCATTTGTTCTTCAGTATAAAAATGCAGCCCATATATTCACTCAATAACATACTTATTGCTTAGGTTTAAATTAAAACCACAATGCTATTTGGTCAGCCCTGATGAAACCTGGCAATCTCATTCACATGTGCTCTGTGTTTCCCCAAATCTTTTGCCTAATTTTTTTTTTGCTTCCCAGCACTATATTAATATCTACTCTTAGGTGTTCAGGAAAGAAAACATATGCCATTCATCAGCAAGAAATTCCTTCGTGTGTACTTTTGAGCACTGGAGAATTATGCAAGGCGTTTCTTCCAGCCAACAAAAAGCTTCTGGCAAAAGACAAAGGGGTTTTCCCCCCCCGATGACACCATGAACTGCTTCCTAATGTGCCTAGGATCTGGTTTGCATTGAAGTCTTAAAAAGCTTCCAGCACTCCTCCTAAAACAGTGCACCAAAGCACAGTGCCAGCCCCGCTAATGAAATACCTACATCATTTTAACTGGAGTCCCTGGCTTTGGCCCTCTGCTAGAGTAAATGTGCAAGTCAAACTATTTTCACAACATCCACATGTTGGGAAAGTGGAAATACAAAGCTGCTTGACTTCAAATCCCACACTGCCATTTTCAGGGCCTACAACACATCACACATTTAGAATACTGCCTCCCTCTAAATTCAGTTGCAGCTCAAAGGGCCAAATACAATTGCAAATCAGAGCCCAGATCTAAATGAGGTTTCAAGAACTCAAGGAACACACAGTTGTGAAAAGACAGATTTAAGAGATTGTGATCACAGAACAACACTGAAGAAAAGAATAAAGAGAAATCCCCAAAGTGAAAAAACCCTCCTTCAGCCTAACACAAACCAGGAACAATTAACATCTGGAAAACGTATCAGGAGTAAGAAATATGATCTTATCACAGGAAACACCCTGCAATCTCAACCAAAGACAGTGCTGCCAATAATTGTAAATGTATTAAAGTTAAGTCATAAGTGCTTAGCCATGTGCAAGTTACCAGCCAAGTGCTCTAGGACTGCCACATTAACCTTGAGGCAGCTGCCTGTGCTGCAGGGAAGAGGGCAAAGAAACAAGCAGCTCTGACAAAAAGCAAGTAACTCTAAAAATACAAATGCTACTTAATAAACACTAGGGCCCTGTGAAGAGTATTGGATACTTGTAATAAAATAAGCCTGGAAACTCCAAGCAGGTGTACAGAAAAAGGTCCTTGACTTACTGAAACTCCTCTGAGTGAGAAAAAGAGGAATATGCATTTTTGGAAACAAAAGCCTTTGTTTGGAGCAATAAAATCACTCAATCCAGAAAGTAAATTTGTTCTTGAAACCTCATTTTCCTTTAATGACTGCTCTTAAAAGCAGCAGAATCACAGTTGAAAGGGAAAGCTTTGCATGTTGGCTTTTCAAGTGCATAACTGTAGGGGAACTACTTACAGGAATAACAGCATAAACCGTGTCTTTTGCAGAAAAATACTGATTCCAAATCTGTAGGAAACAAAGAAGATGAGATACAGTTGAAGTCCAGCATCTAGCAGTACTGTTAAACGCTTTAAAAATCAACTAACCTTTGTAAGCATTGAGAAATCATTTTTCAATCAAGCTTGACTGACTTTCCTGCTAATGCAGTACATGTTCTCCTAAGGTTCCTGAGTACTTGTACCAAATGATGGATTCCAGCTAGGTCACAGAAATCAGCAGTGGGCTCAGAGGTGGCTCAGTATTTATTAACTATCAAAACTGCTTCTTACGTTTTTCCCAACAATCACACTAATAACTTTTGGTTGGTTTTTAGGTGGTAGCAGTGGTGGTTTTTTTAATAAAGAACATACAAAACATTTTCAACAGAAGACAAGTCTCTGTGTTGAGAGTCTTCTTCTTCACCACAGCAGGATGACAATACCCCAGTGTACCTGCACCTCCTAGTACATCCTAGGAGGATTTAGATGGAGAAAACTTTATTTTCTCCTATGAATACCCATATGAATGTGCTTTTTATAAATATACATCCACAGCTGTGTTTTATTTTTCAGTCTAAGTAAAATTTCCATTCTTACATGCAGATTACTATTAATCACAGATGTGAAGCAAAGTTTATTCCATTTAAATCCATCACCTGTGTTATCTCCTCCGCTGATTTTTCTTTCACCATCTCAACATTAAGAATCGAATCAAGTGTCTGCAAGAGAAAGCATAAAGACTTTAGCTTGATAGCATTTCCCTGATTCATGTGGTAATCCAGAACGAAGGGATGTAATTATAGAGAACAAAATCAACCTAGAGAAACTTGATTAAGCATGACTTAATCCCTTTAATTGCCAAATAAACTAGTAAAATACAGCAGAAACACAATGAGAAGTGGATTCACACACTGAGCCAGAACAGATTCCTTCAGGACACAGCCATGCTTTGCTCCAGTTATGCAGATCTCTACTGAAGCTGCAAGAAGAGCTGCAGCCTTTTGCCTTCAGCCATCTCAAACAGGTACACTTTGGCAGATTTATACTGAGAATTTACCAAAATAAAAGAATGTGAAAGAGAATTCTCCTGCCCCTGGACTGGCTTATCATTGGAAATGTATTTCCATGCTGTAAAACCCTTTCCATTTTTGTTCAGAACAGATATCCCAGCTGGCAGGAACTTCTAGGGTGTCAAAGAGAAAGGACAGGATAACAAAAACCCAGAGTGCCAGGAGTTTTAAGGTTGAACATGATCCCCACAGTAGAATAAGATCTTACACTCAAATCCAGCATAAGGAGCACCAGGTTTATATCAAAGTGTTCTTGGCTGAAGGGCTGACTGTGGCAATACAAGTTACTCTACAGCCCTGCCTTTCCACCATGTGCCCTCCTAACACTTTGATTCATTTCCCTTACCTTATCCTTTGTGAATCCTCCCTTTGGTATCTTGGTGCCCAAGCCTTCTGCCTGCAAGAAAACATTCTTTAGTTTTACAGCTAATGCTGTAATACATTTGCCTTCCCTGCCACATACAACATGCCTGGTGATAAAAATCTCCTGAGTGGGAGCTCAAGATACTTGAAGATCACTGCAGTGTATTTTCAATAAAATAGGTGATTGATTAGGTGAAGTAAATAAGATTAGTAACTTAATGTGAATTATGAATTTCAAGGCCAGAAAGGATTAGTCAAAACCAAACTATTATGCATTTTAGATCAAATATTATTGAACAGTTTTCTTGCATTCACTAAAAAATGATAAATGTAGGATTGTGTCACTCCTCTGGCCAAACTAATCTGGAACTAATTAAAGTTTTATGCAGGGAATTCACAGTCTAAAAAAACCCAAAATCATACATTGGAATACAGAACAATATATTTAGCCGTCAGACTGAAATTCCAGGGCTCCTTCTGATAGGGATGCTGCAAGTTTGTGACATTATGCTGATGCCATCTAAGTAACATTATAGCTTTAATGTATGTGATTTACAAAGAAAATCGGCCTTGCCTTTTCCTCCATGCATCTGATAAACTCCCCTTGTTTGGAATGTCCCACAGGCTGCTTTTTCACTTCATTTCTTTTCTCCATACGGGATTCAAACACATCTGGACTGGACCTGAATTTGAAAAGGGACTATTAACAGTACAACAGAACAGCTCGAGTTGGAAGCGACCCATTAGGATCATCCAAGTCCAACTCCCTTCTCCTTGTCCAACTGGACATAAATTCATATAACTAAACCATTCCAGTTTGCTTTTAAATAATCTTAAGTCTTTAATTATGACAATAAACAGGAAAAATCAATACAAAGTTAAGAAACTGTGAAAGCTGTTGCACAGTATCTCCTGTGACCCAAGGCTTTGGATTTGCTTTTGGAACAGGATTCCAAAAAGACCAGGCTGGAACCAGTTGATCTCTAAGGTGTTTTCCAGCCCAAGCCATTCTGTGGTTCTATGAGTGAATCTATGAAGTCTTTTGCTTCATTTATTTCTATTCTTAAGTAAGGTGACCCAGATTTATCAAAGTGATGATAATAATAACAGTAAATAATAATAATAATACCACCATGATTCTTACATGGGCAGTTCCAGTTGTGGGTTTCCCAGCAGATGTACTTACACCTAAAATAAGACCAATTTCTGCCTACTTCTTTTCGTTCAAATCTTCCTTTATAATACAGTGAAAGACTAGAAGTTGGAATATTCTTTGCTTGCTCCAATGGTTTCCAAAGGTGGAATACACTTTGCCTGCTCCAATAGTTTCCAAAGCTGAAGAGCTGTGCTGGGTGATAAACATCATTTGGCCTTTAAAAATGTTTGCTATGATACTGCTTCGTGTTCTTAACTTAAAATTTTAATTTCGTCTTCACAAAGCTGTATCTTATCAAGCTGACCACGTTGGGAGATGACACTCACTAACCTGGTGCCGGCCACATGTGCATTTCAAGGTGACTGGCCTAAACTAATCGAATTCCTCATGAGGGCGAAAAGCTAAAACAGAACGACATCTCTCCTTCAGGAAAGAACTCCTTTAACACGCCTTTTTCGCAAAACACAATCCGCCCACCCCCTTCCCGCTGCCGCCTCCCTCAGGCCCACCTCCGCAGCTCCTGGATCTTGTGCCGGTACTTCCCGTAGAAAGGGTTCTCCTCCAGCGCCGCCTCTCCCGATCCCGATCCCGCTCCCGTTCCCGCTGCGGGCCCCAGCACCCCCCGTGCCGGCGGTGCCAGCAGCCCGAGCGGCCGGAGCGCGGCGCGGCTCCGCAGAGCCGCCCCCAGGCCCCAGCCCTGGCACAGAGGCCCCGCCATTGCTTCCGCTGCCCTCAGCCCGCCCCGCGCTCCGCCCCGCTCCGCCCGCTGCCCTCAGCCCGCCCCGCGCTCCGCCCGCTCCCCTCAGCTCGGCCCCCTCCGCCTCCCCCGCCAGAAACCGGCTGGAGCCGCACGCTGGACAGGAGCTTTTATTGAAACAAATTAAAAGGCGCGTTACATGATGGACAGCGCGGAGCGAACAAGCGCAGTGGGCACGGCCCCGCTCCCCGCGCAGGTCGATGACCGCAGGGGAAGGTACACAGTGGTCCCTATGCGGGGGTCACCCAAACCCACAGGTACAGCCCGAAATCGGACAGGAATCGCGGCACAACAGCAACACTTCAGCACAACACCTCGGCAGGGCTTAGCTATGTTCCTGCTACAGCTCGCTCTCACCGCGTCAGTGCTTTTGGTTTCAGACATCGTTTTTTTCCCAAGGACTCACTGCCCAGAGCATCCAGCTGCCCGTCTGGTGGCCCACCAGCAGCAGGCACGAGTTAGGGCAGGGAGCTGATCTGGATGAGTGTATTCACAACACTCGCAGCTTTTCATCTGCACCATGAATAAATATGGCAGAGAAACCCTGCCAACACCTGGCATCAGGGTTTTGGGAAGAATGCAGGGTGGAGACCGGTGGTGTAGCAGAAACCTCGCAGAGACCACTGTACTCAGAGATGATCAGGTTTTGTCTAATTGACAGCACAAGCCCATCCACAGCAATCAGTCATCAACTCTGCCCTCAACATGCAAGTTAAGAAGCACCCCTGGGCAGCTGTGTCCCAGCACTGACCAGTTCATCTCCCTGGGCACAGGCAGAGGACACGGGCAGTGGAACAGCACACATCAGGTCTAGCTGGCATTTTCACTACTGCTGCTGAAGAGCCTTCTAAAAGTAAAGCAGACTGCAACAAAACACTAAAAGATTCACAATGTGATACCATAATCTTTTAAATTTTCAGGAAAGTTAAATTTCATACAAATAAACTTCCAAAAATATTTTGCAAACTCTGGCATATGGCTATGATACAGTATGTACAAATAAAATATCAGAATGGTTACATTTTATTGCTTTTTTTTATTTGGTTAAGGAATTATACAGTAGTGTATAAAAGAGGATGAGAATTGGCAAGAAGCAAGTGTTGGCTTCTTGTCTTCTCTAAAGCCAAGGTTGGTTGGTTTTGTTTTGTTTTTAAATACTGCGTTTTCAAACGTCACATCAAAAGCATTTTGGTACTTGGTGACATCTGCATTACCCAAACAGGATAGAAGAGCAACAGTGAAAGAAGCCTAGGAAATGGATAATAGGGCTCAATTTTTTACATTCCTTTGCTGATTCATACTTCCAAAATACAATTATTGATAAAACATCCAGTCTAAAGTTATATGTAAGTCAACAATTATGAACTGACTTCCACATAAACTGGTGTTTCAGCGGGCAACTTCAACTCACTAATCATGCAAAAAACTCGTAACAAGATCAGTGATATTTGTGATCAAAATGACCCAACTTGGCCCTGATCTAGCCTGCAAGAGAGAATCCCCTCTGCAAAAGTAATTTTTCTATGTTCCAGAAGGTAATAAATGCACACTGTGTTTAGATCCACTGCTATAAACAGATCTTTAAGTTCCTCTGTAGTAAGGAAACCTCACTTACAAACCAGGTGTCAATACAGAATGATGATTCCATGGCACATGCCTACACAGCTTTTTACATCCTTCTGTTGGCAAAAAGACAAAAAATAAAGGTACCAAGAAGGGATCACATTCACAATAGCCAGGAAAAGAGCTCACAAGTCTGCTCTGGGCCTTCCCACTCGCTCACACTCCTGGAGTGTATCAGAGCACCGCTGAAGCATGAACTGCTCAGGTGCTGCTCAGCAGGCTGCATTGTAGGCTTTTACCTCTTAAGCATCTATTAAAGCTATTCAATATGTTCATTAAAAAAAATAAATAGGCTCATCTCACAAAATATAATCTGAATGCAACACAGCAAAGCCTAAAGAACGCTGAAGTGAAAATCCAAGCACTTGGCAAGTTAATTGCTCCTGTAGGCTCATGATATAAAAACATTTTCAACTCTTCCCTTTAAAAATACATCCTGCTATAGATGGGCATGACCAACCCCTCCTGCTTTCCTCTGACTGAGGCCAAATTTATTCATTGATATACTTAGTCAAAATCAGAAATTTAGCTGAAGCTCTTAACCCCCCACATTCCAGGCTCAGTCTCTTCTTATAAACAGCTTTCTACCAACACAGCCCCTGACACAAAACTTCTCCTTAAATATGCATAATTTACTCTATCTCAAATATTTACAAGCAGAAGCAGCCCGTCTTTACAAGACAGATTTCCTCCTGCTCTACATAAAGTGCAGCTCTCTAATTTAAGGCAAATTTCAGTGAAATATAAAACCATAGTTTGATTTTAGTATGTACACATTTTAAATTGTAACTGATAACCCCCTTGAAAAGGAAATAAGGAGAGGAAAATGTTTCCAAGTGTGGGAATTTTCTGGATTTTAACGAAGTCCCAATATTATGTCCTATTGACATATGAATTTGTAAATTTCTTTTCAATAAATGCAACTGAAAAAAAGAGGTTGTAATGTGTACAGTAATTTAGCTCCAAAGATCAGTAAAACACTGGGAAAGTGCAGCCACAGTTTTTCATGTCTCGTAGCTTCCTTTAGCTACAGTAACATCCACCAATATCACATTTCTAAATATAAATCCTATACACCTAATGCTAATCTCAGTTCATTTAATGTGTATTTCTCATCTCCATCTGTGTCAAATTCCTTAAAGCTCTGTGATTCTTGGGCTGTGGAGCCAAGGAGCTTTTGAAGATCTTTGTATGAGAGTTTTCCATCAGCATCCTCAGGTGCTTTTTCAAACAATTTCTGAAGATCTGCAAAGAGAACAAGGATTGAGAAGCAGCTCCTTTAAGTACACAGGAATATCCTATAAGCTGCTTTCCCAGTTTTACAGCACTGTCTTACTACCCAGTAATTAAATACAGCATCCCCTGAGTGTGGAGTTTGCCTCCTATGTTGTCACAAGCTGCTGGTAACAGTTTAGGAGAAAAAAGCATGAACATTTCTGGATTAAATTACACTAAATCTGAAAAAAGTAATCCCTATTTCCGGCCACAACTAACAGCCCATTTTAAAACCAGTAACTGCACATAGATGCAGTTATCCCCCACAAAAGCAAGCTCTGAATGACTGTTGCTATATCAACAGGACAGATGATATAAAGGGAAAAGTGTCTATTCACTTCCTAATGCAAAGAGTTGCCCTTTCAGGAGCTGAAGAGACTGAACAGCAAGATCCAGAAACCATTCATCTGACCAGGCAGTGTTCTCTTGAAAAAGAAAAGAAAAAAGAAAAAAGCCCCAGAACATACATACTCATAGCTACTTCTTTTTCCTTCAGCATGTTAATTCTGCCCTTGACTTCTCTCCCAGTCTCTGGGGCACTTGATATAACACTTTGGTACTCAAAACAATTATAATTCACTAATAATGCACACTTCCTGCTTAAATCTCAGTTTTTTTTTTTTCACCCCCCCATGCTGTTCTTTCCTTTCAGTTTTATTTTTAATTGCCTTTTTTTTTTTTTGTAAAGCCCGTAGTTCTCAAGCTTTTAAAATTGGCCTCACTTCTCCCAGAATACTTGTACTTATCCTCTCCTAAACATTTACATGAAATACTCAGAAGAAAAGGTCAGCCTAGAAACGACATACCTTCAATGCTGGAAATTCCTGGTAAGGACAGATGGCTCAGCTGCCCATTCCTCTCTGTGTTGTCACCAGCTGACCTTGAAGCCAGCCTTGAAAGGTCTGTGGGCTTTGCTGTAGTACTCTGACTACTTTCAACTGTTACAAAACAATTTTTATTAGTCTTACTAATTCCATGGAATTACAGCTAGCAAAACCAAACAAAAATCCAGTAAAATGTTTTTTTTTGTTTGTTTGTTTTTGTGGGATTTTTTTGTTTGTCTGGGGATTTTTTTGTTTGTTTGTTTTTATTACGGTAGCTGTATGGGATAAGAATGCTGCAATACATCAGAGTATAGCAGTGTTGTCCCCTTTTACCAATAATTGAAAGAACAGGTTTTGGACAGTCACACAGCTTTAATTTTTCTTTCTGTACTAGGAGATGTGTATTTGTAAATTCCTGTTCAAAGAATGACTTGGGAGTGGTTTCTGCTCCCCACTCTGAGGGTGCTGAAGAAGCTTCATTATGCAAATTACATCTGCCCACAAACCCCACCTGGGTTGTTTTCACCTTATCAATATCAACATTCCCCAACTGAAAGGTCTAAATTTCCAAGCTCCTGCTTGGAATGAATAGGCAGCACAGTTCTATTGTGATGAATTAAAAATTTCTTGTTCAGCAGAAGTGCAGAACTGAAGTCAGCAGAGGCAGAGACCTTTCCTCTGTGATACATTTTTAAAAAGCAGAACCAGATGTTACCGGGTGTAAAGTTCTACACGTTAACCACTGCCTGCCTTCAAACACCAGCTATTGATCCATGTGAATCCTGCCATACACATTGTAAGTCACCTTCAAACTTTTGGAGTCATACAGTTTTCTACTTTAACTAAAAAAAAAAAAAAAACTTTTATCAAAATCTTAAGGAACAGTCTAAATTATCCATCCTAATTATTCTTTGAATTACAAAGGGAACCTCCATATTTATGGATTACTATGACAAGACATTCTTACCGTTCTTTGATGCCTCAATGGGTCTGTCATTTTCTGGCTTGCCTGTGAGAGCACTGATGAGCTGAAGAGTCTCTTTTAGTGTTGATACCTGAGAATCTCTAGTTCCTGTTTCCTGCATAGGTACAGAAAAAAAAAAAATCTTAAAATGCACCCCTTCAGTCGATGTAGAAAATCAAAAAATGTAGTAATTTAAAATATGTAAGCACTTTTGACTGACTTAGAGGTATCCAGGCTGATCAAGTTTAAAATTATAAACAAGATTTTAAAACAAAAAATAAATAAATAAAATGGGAAGATGTAACGACTAAATTCACAGTCTGTAGGAAAACAACAGAATCAGTACCTCAACCTGAAAAACAGTCAATTATTTTGTATACACCCATTTCAAAAGAATCTGATGTTTACTTTCTGTATTTCCTACAGAAAAGAGCAAGACACTGAAAAACTTTAATATAAAACAGTCAAGCATACTTGGAGTGAACACTTACACATTAACTGAATTGCTTAATTTGTTTCAAAGGTTCTTCTGCAGCAGTGACTACCTTTGTGCAGGAGCCACTGCACCTCTCTAAGTAAAACCCCCACATTTTTCACTCTGCAGCTCCCTTACTCATTTCATTGGTACATTCCAGATGATAAGCTGAGTTCACATCAATACAAGCCCAGAACTGATGGTGCAGCCTTTTCATTCACCCACCTTCTTTCCAGCAGATGGAAACTAAACTCAGCAGCAGCCCCAGCCCACAATTTGGTCATTCAGATAAACTCACTCCCAGCCAGTGACAGACCATTACTGAGAGGGGCTTTCAGCAAGTCCTTGACTCTGCTAGTGCCTCTTTGCAGACCTTTGCTCAATTAAGGTCAGTTTAAAACACGTTTAGAAAGACAATTACATGCTCTACTAAACCAGTGTAATTTGCATTTCCTTACTTTACCTTTAGTTCTTTATCTGACTGAGTTTCACTATCTAGGTGATCTTCATTTTCCACTTCTAGAGAGGTAGTTGCATCATTCCCCTACAGAAAGAAACAGAGCAGAGTTTATTCATGTGCTTTTTATTTTCTACAACAGTTTCTTTCCTTCAAATTTGGCAGACATGAAGCAGAGATAAACCAGGGCAGATACACTGTAGAATAAACATGAAGTCATAAAAATGGGTTATATAATTTACCACAGCAATGTCAGCATGTTCCTTTATTGCTAAACATACAGAATACGTTCTCACAGACTGGCCCCACTATAGCAAACAGAAAGCACTGTAAGAATTTATGTACTTACTTAGGAGGGGTTTTTTATTATTGGGCTTTTTTAGCATTTAAGCATTGTTGAACAAGGCAGAGTCCAACTTAGCTCTTCAGTGGGTCTTAACAGACCTATGCCAGAGTGATTCCTAAAACATTTGTGAACCTTGCCTCATAAAGTAACCACCCAACTCTTAAACGTCACATTGTTTTGGACATTTCCCTGTAGATACTGCAGGAAAGAAATGACATACTGCTTCTGAGACACTCTTAATGCTGGTTATCTGTTCAAAAACAAATTCCAGCCTTTTATAATGAGTGGAAGTTTCACTCTGATAATTTCTTTAGTTAGGTCTGAAAATCTGTATCTACAGTGTAAGGGAAGTGCTAGCCTGAGTAGACACCCCAGCCATCAAATACTTACCACGATGGTAGATGAGTTCTCTCTTTTGTCCAGATTTTTCACAAGGAGAGAGTTTTCCAACAGCGTAACTTTCCGGCTAAGGTTGCCAATGGCTGAATCCACATTTAGAAGCTTGATGTCATTCAACTTCTGGTACACCACTACAGTATTATTTAGCTGCTCCAAAGCTGCATGCAGCGCCTGGCTTTCCTGAAATATAAACAGAGCACGTGTTAGTTTACCCAGCCTCTGCAGCAACCCGTGCTATTAACAACATGACTGACCCAGTTTAACTGGGCGGACTTCAGACTGGCTCTCCACTGACACCACTGAAAACATCCAACTGGAAGCTTCCAGAAAGTTATTCCAACTTTCAAAGTTTGAAACAGAGATTCTTCCTCAGGGCTAACCTCTTTGTTGCTAGTGTAATCACTTCAGCTGTGCCAGTGAACACAGAAGGCCTATTCATCTCATTTTCCAGGTCAAGCTTTGTAAGGACAACAATGATTTTTCCCAAGAAAGCATGTACTGGGCATCTTTATATACAGGATTCAAATTTTGAGGAAGATATTGACTGTATTAAATGTAAGTGCAGTCATTCTGTTCCAACACATCCAGCTAAACACCTACACATAACTTTTTTTTTTTTTTTGGTTGCTGAATTACTGCTTTCCACACCTCACTACATTGAGGGTGACTCAGTACATGCCACTCCCAAGTTTGCTCAGATTAGCAAGTACCTGCCATAAAATCCACTCCATTAAAAGCCTTTAACTCACTTTCATTTACTTTAGCAAAGCGCACCTATAATTTGTCAGATATTGGTTTCACTCCTTTTACTCCTCATCCAGTCAGAACACAAAAAAGCCCCACTCTCAGACCAGGGAACTTTCCTGTTTTCACGTACACTGCAGCAAAATTATCTTATGCTTTGTTTAGAAGGATTCTTATCTGTATTTTCTTGATAAAAGCCATACTTTTGCACACTATAGTACTGCAAAACCCACAAGAAAGTTAGATATCCATGACACTCGTATCAAAATTCCTTATGCAAGGTAAAAAAAATACCTTCTTGCAGTATTCTGTCTGATTTCCCTCAGTCCTTGGCACAACAGTGGAGGGAAGCAAAGGCAGCTGTTTTAATTCCTTCTAAGGAAAGAAGTAGAAAATTGTGTTACAAAATCGCTGTAAATAAGTGTTTAATAACTGGCAGACTGTGGCTAAGGATGTTTTGCCACAATTACAGTCACTCACATGTGCTGTGTATGCAGTAATTTAACTAGGCTAATAGTTTTCACTTTCAAACACAATGTCAAAATTTATTTTCATTAAACCCTCCTAATTAACTCTTCTCCATTTAATGAAGTATTATGATACACATTTCACTGCTACCATAAACACTGCCATATCAGCAATGTTTTCAGAGCACTCACTGACTGAATCAAGCTTTATTACATGTCTAATTTAGATTTTATCTGCAAGAATTCTTGTATTGCAGTTTAGCTGAAAAACTGTAATTATTGGCTCAGTTAGTTAACCCCAAGTGAGAGGTCAGGATAAATACAGTGAGTAGTTTCCAGCAAAGACAGTCAGTAATTCATCCTTACATGGATTCTTAATTCAACCAACAAACTATCTCAATTTTCTAACATCCCCAAACCTAAAACAGTGCAGACAGTTACCGTAAGCAGTACCCTGCATCACACAGAAGCACTTCCCAAGGCCCCACATCTGTGGAATAGGAAGCAAAAATATGCAGGCTAAGAAGTCTAGTAGGGAATAACAATTCTGGCTCCAGAGAAATACGTACTTGGTACCATACAGGAGATGTCACACAGGGATTAGAAGATTAACTAATTAATGTACCAACCTAATGGAACATGAGAAGTATTTCAAAGGCAAAAGGCAGAACCCTACACATTTCTTTAACTTGCTTCATATTAGGCAGGTAATCATTAAAGCACAGTGTTAAATCAGTGCATTTTTCTTACCACATCGTTCTGGAGTATTTCTATGGATTTCTTGTATTCCTCCATAGCTGTCTGTATATTTTCAACATCGTGAGCCACACTGGTAAGGGTGCTACCTATGTTTGCTACAGTCTGCAATAAAAAAGATGACACAAACCTCAGCCTTCCTCAAACTGCACTGCCCCGAAGTACCAATCTGCTAAACACAAAGGTTTTGTTAGAGAAACTGCAGGCAGACTACCACAAAAACATGCACTACGAGTCTGAAGAATTTGAAATATGCACTATGAGTCTGAAGAATTTGGAACTTTCTTTGCACTCAAAACTACAAATTATACCCAAAGCAACCTCTGCCCTGGAAGTCCTCAGGACACCTTTAACACCCTACACCACTATGAACAAAAGTCACTGCCCAAGAGGAACTCCCTCAGTAATCCTGCAGAACTGGACACAGGATTTGAGGCGTGGCCTCACCAGTGCAGAGCACAGGGGGACAATCACTGTCCTGATCCTGCTGGCCACACTACTCCTGATAACAACATGCCTTAAGACTTGCTTCTGACAGGACAGGGTGAAAATCCAGCCTGCTTGTAGCAGCAAATAAGGAGCTTAGGAAACAGCTTTGTACTCCTCCCAGAAAAGAAATCCTGGCAGCCCCATCAGCCAAACTACACTCATTGCTTTGCATATCACTAGCCTGTTGATTATACATTAATTTTGTAGGGCTAGGAAATGAGATGTGGAAACCCATAACGCCACAAAGACTGGATTCACATTAGGTGTTAGCCCAACATAAATGTTTATTGCTAAATAAACATAACTGCCATGGAAGAGCCATGCAAGTTTCAACACGCCATTCTTTTTACCAAAATAAACAGGACAGTTCTCTGGTAAAGAATACTCAGCTAAGGCACACAGACATTGCATTATCAGAAAGCAATGCATTTCCTTTTCCAATTAAAAAAGCTAAACAAACCACCTATTTGCATGCAGTTATAAAAGTGCAGACAGACTTTTTCCAAGTGTCTCACATGATACTAAGATTAGCAACTTGAAGAAAAGTAACCAGAAAGATCAGCTCCAAGGTACAGATGGGACAGCATAATACAAACAAATGCATCTCCAAAAGGGATAAACAAGGCCTTTAAATTTTTTACCTGCCATACATTATCATAGGACCGTGCAATATATGAAGTCAAATTTTAAAGACAAGAGAAGCAAATATTCCTTGCAATTCAGGTAGCTCCTGTTGTCACTATTGTCCCCAAGAACCCAGCAGCAGCTTAGCACACAGAACACATTTAGTGATAGCCACATTAACAGTACTTGCCTTCTGAAGTTTCTCTACTGTGAGAGGAAGAGAAATCAGGTCAGCAGCAGACTTTATATTGTTTTTGAGATGATTTACTGTTGAGGTCAATAGTGATACCTAAAACCAAAAGGGAATACTTAGGATTAGGCAACATAATCCTGATTCTGACCTTCGCCAATACTGATGGCTTAATGTGCAACATTAAAATGTGAGGCAATACAAAATTTTACATGTACACACACAAAATACCCCTGTTTCTAAGTCAGAAATCCAGCCTAGGTTACATTAAAATTATTCTGCCTCTTGCAAAAGAGCAAGTTCTTATTTAATTATTTTTTTTTTAATTAATGAAAGAAGACTCTTCTTTACAATAAGGTACCCTCTGCCAGTTTTAAATTCATCCTCTTAGAGAGAGGCTGTTGCCCAAGAAAGACTTTAAAAAATTGTGCAAGAAGTCCTTACAAGGAGGAAAGCATCACCCACGTTTGTATTGAGCAATGAAATCTGCCCGGCAAAACCCAGCACAGCCATGCAACTTCTCATGTAGCTGAGCGATGGGCAAAGAAGCTGCACCTATCACCCAAACCCTCTGCTGCACAAGTAGAACAGTGACTAAAATCCACTTTCTTCTGGTTAAAAAAACAAAGTTGTTTTACAAGCTGAGGAAATGGGCAAGATCCTCATTTTACATTAGGTCAATGTTGATCACCTGGCATGCAGACTCTCTAGTTCCACAGCTGTGAACAGTGGCTGGGATTAATCCCAGCAGCATATCCCAAAAATTCATGGATAAAAAAACAGTAACAAAATTTTGATCCCCAGAAGATCCGGCTCGGACTGTAACTGGACCCTGAAGTAACTTGAGGGCCTGCAAGAGCCACGTGCAAGCATCTTTAACATCCAGATGCAGATAAGAGGATTTTAAAAGTCTCATGAAGAGCCTAAATAACTGTGGCTAAAACAGTCAGTCAGATGACAAAAGAAAGCAAATCAAATTTTCAGATGTGCCCCAGTAAGCACTTAACCACCACATGGGACTGAAGAAAAATCAATGTGAGTGGGCACCTCAGTACTCTTACAAATTAAACCAGAGCATCTGTGTCAAGGAGAGTTTCCCACGAACACCTCTCAATACCATTCACTGTGAGCAGTTCTGAACACTTACCCTCCAGGGCAGAAATTTCAGCAAGAGCCCTGCTGGATGCTTCATTTGAAGGGTGAGTTAACAGGGTAGCTGAGCAAAGAGCTCTCTGGTAAGTGGCTTAGTTCTAGCCCCATCAGCAGTGCCAAGATTTACACCAGCTCAGATGCTGGGTGTGTGTTAGCACGTTTTACATTCACAGGACACCAGGCCTTCTTTTGTAGCAACAGGAGCTTGTACTGAGTCGGGTAACTCTTTTCCACACTTAGAAAATGCTCTCAGAAATTTGAAATGTCAAATCTCTCATCATAATCACCGCAACTATTTGGCAGGAAAATTAAGAACTGCACAGTTCTCAGGTTCTTTTAAATTCTGCCTGAACTTCTTCCACCAGTTATGCAATTTCTCCCCTTGTGATCAATCTCCAGCCCAGCTGGATGCTCAAGCTGTTTTTCGCTTGTTTATAATGAGGTTTATACACTGTTTTAATTTTAAAAATAAAAGTTAAGTACGTGGTCAGAGAAGTCCTTAGATAAAATTAATTTCCATTTTAAAAAATCTGAATAGAATATTTTATTATTTTTCAAAACCAAGGACTGATCCTCTCTCACCTGTTTATTGATCTCTGTGATATTTATCCAAATTTTACTTAGCCCCAGTTCTCCAGTCTCAATTTGTTCTAGCTGCTTTTGGTTCTGCACTAAATCTTCATTCAGTTTAGGAATTTCTTGGAATGATGTCTTTTGATTAGATTCCACTAAAAGAATGAAAAAAATAATTAAATATGTTTAAAAACCGAACCAAAACAAAAATCCAGGTAAACAACACTGAAAGGCAGAAAACATATAAACAGTAACATCTACAGCACTGAAAGAAAGCACTAACAGCTTCTACATACAGGTTTATTTCCAGTTCTGGATTCACTGTTTGCTCAGAATGACAGCTCTTTTTTGTTTTAAGGGTACCAATATCTGCCGAGAGAACCCAGAGAGACTGTTCTAAATTTAACACTTTGCATAGTCCTGTCACTCTGGCAAGCCTCAGTAGGTCGTTATTTAGTGCGGTTGTTTTGCATTACCTCCACAGGGGAACATGAAATAGTAATGGGCCTGTGAATTAGAACTGCGAACAGTCCCAGGGCAAAGGAGGCAGGTAAAATGAACCTCGGTGCCCTTTTAAAGCCTCCAAAGGGGCTGCTGACAATGAAGAGAATTCCGAGGAGATTAATGTAATTAGTTGCTTTGTGTGACAGAAAGACAACTGAAAAAAATAATGTATGAGCTTATACACTAATGCCTGTTGGTAAACAAATCAGTAAACAAGGTCCTTGGAAATAAAGTCAGTTATTACTGCAATTAATACAACAGGAAGGGGGAAACATACAGCTCAAAGCAATTCCAGTGAGTCTCAGAAATGCAGCTCTTCCAGATCTGCAGTGACTAAGCTGTTTAGCTGTGCTGTGAGACAATCCTAAAACCCTGGGTCTGAGGAACAAACAAGCAAAGGTTTTGAGATGGAGATGACAAAGTTCTCCAAAATCTGCACCTCCGCCCCATAAGGTAGCACTGGAAAGCTCAACAACAAAGAGCCATCGTTCAGACCAGACTGCCAAGAGCAGTGGGACCTGTGTGATATGCAGCTGGCAGATCCCAGAACAAATTTCCATATGTGACCCATCCAGTCAAAAGGAGAAGCCTGTGGAGTGGATGCCCAAACGCACAAAACTGAGAAGCGGTACATCTTCAGAAACCCACCTCACTTCTCTCGAAGGAAGTTCTAAAAGTACTTGCTAGGTACAAAGCAATCTGCAGGGGATCATTCAAGGTGTAAACAACACTTCTGCGTAAGACCTTCAAAATTGTATTTTAGCCAAAACAGATTGATAACTAATCATGCACTTGACACAAGCGGTTCACACTGAATCTTAGGTTTTCATAGACTCTTGTAGACAAATTATTTTCTGTTTTGCCACTCTCACTACGCACAGTGAGACTATGCTTCAAGAGTTTTTTGCAGCCCTAGGAAGGTTAAATGCCACATGTGTTCTCAGCATCATTGCTGGCAACTGAAGGGAAAACATTACATGACTTCCTCCTATTCCAAGCATACTTGATGCAAAGATGTCTTGTTTATAAAAAGTACTCACACCATGCTCACTTAGTGCAAAGGATGGCAGAACACAACGAATACTGCCACATGCGTCTGCTCTTATGGGGAAAAACGTCTGGATGAAGATTCAGAGAAAGGTTCCTTTTCCAAACGTGCTATAGGACAGATGGGTCACCTGTCTTTGTTTCTCTGTTCACCCACACATTTCACCATGGCAAAATGCTACCTTTTGGAACCAGGTTGTTCTTGCTGCCTGCTTTTTTTGTTGTTGTATTTAAATGCTGTGCCTCATTATGATGTTCCCATCCAACTCCTAGGCATGCTATTATGGTGGCAAGGAAATCTGACACGTTTAACACCAGACAAAGCATTATATGCACAGCTTTTCTATCAGAGCTATTAAGAAGAAAACAAGCCCATCTGTAATTGTAAGACAGGGAGAACACGCCTGGGGAGAACAGCTGCTTTAACAAAGAGGTCTGTGTTGGACAGGAATGATGAAACTGAACTACACCAAAGCCAACAAATGCTGTCCTAGTGCAAAACATTTACAACCAGTACACCCTTAAAGCGGAGCAGTCCATGAAGAGCAGCAGCTGTTGACCCAGAACACAGAAACAGCCACTGCAGAGCTGCTGGGAACACTCACAGCCACAAAGTTGCACCTGTGGGTGCTGAAGGTATCCTGCATAACTGGTGCACAGCAGCAACAGCTAACTTTTAGAGTTCAGTATCAGTTAATACAAAAGCACATCTATCAGCAGTGCTCTCTCTCACACCCAGCCAACCTGCTCCACTTTGGCAGACAACTCCCCACCTCACACGCCTGAACAGGAAGACCTAAACACCAATAGCAAAGAATTTCTACACACATTTCCTCAATGCCTCTTTTACCACAAGTAAAACAACACCTTTGCTTACCTTTTTCAATATACACAGGATTTTAAACACTACTAACATAAGGCACCAAAACACATCTTGTGCCCAGAGCTGAGGTACAGAAAACCAAGAGCATACCTTACAAGTATATATCACCGTTTGTTATATCTCAACTCTACAGAAGCCGCTATACTGAAATCTTGGCATGAGTATTTTGATATGGACAGAGAAAACCTGAGCCCTACAACTGAAACATTTCATCTTAACTCCACTCTTCAAAGTATTAAACATATTAACTCCTACACCACACATAACCCGATGTAAAAGTTGAATAAGAACGCGTCAATTCAAGCAAGATAAATATTCAGAGGATGCAGAGAGAAAACACAGTACTGAAGCAATATCCAAATTGCAGTAACTCCATAGCGAGTATCAGAGGTTTTTAAAAGAGTTCAAGACAAGAACATAATTTTCCTTTTTTTTTTATTCCCAGAATTCCCTAGACTGCTTTGACAGGACTGATCAGAACTTTTTAAACAGGGTCTTTCTTTGGAAGAGAGCACTCTAAAGACCAAAGTCAAGAATTTTAGAAATGTATATACAAGCAACTACAGGCCCACCCAGACCTGTGTCCCTGCTCCTCAGAAGATACAGAGCAGGCAAGAATATATAACGTTCACCTTAGATTTGCCAAGTCTCTGTGTTCTTGGCTCAGAGTAGTCCTCAATTCAGAGGTAATTTGCCTACTCAGTACTTTCACACTTTGACTGAGCATGCAAGCAACTAAAGCTCTTCATACTGCCCAAAGAAAATGTGAAATAGTAGTTACATTTATACTTACTAGTTCGAAACTTCTCCTTTATTGCATCCAAATCCTCCTTGAGAGCCACCTGCATCCAGACTAAGCCAACACATGCGACCACACAAGCAGCAAGAATGACAAATGCACATAAAGGGTAACAGAACCTGCAGCATCGCAGGTAGTCTCCCCTGCAGAAAACAAAGTAACAGATTGTGAATATACAGCAATGCCTAGAAAAGTTTTATTTTAAATGCTGTTCTAGCAAAGTAAGGGACAGCATTGTAACAGCACACATTTTGGCTGATAAGGGCTAACAAAGAGCGTTTTCAGGTATAAATAAGGCTATAAAGTCAGGCCAGGGTTGTTACTCTCTCTTCAGTTTATCCTCAGGAGGCATATCTATCATATTTAAAAGCAGCTGCCAGGTTTCCCATACTAAAATATCTGACTGCTCACATAAACTTATGTCAGGCACATCTGCTTGATAGCTTATAAAACACACTTCAAGACAGGGTATTACCATAATGTTACGACAAGTACTTCTAGAGTGTTCTAAATTGTGAAAGCCCAAATTTCCCTGAGACATGCCTACTTTCAGGTATGCACAGAGGCCTATTATTAATGCTGTTACTTAACTGAAAAGCTTATTTACTGGCAAAAGCACAGCACGTCCCTGAGAAAGCCAGCACTGCGCCAGCTCGCAGGACTGTGCCACGCTGAGCACACACACACAGAGGTAACTATGCTCAGCATCTCCAGAAGCTGCCCCCGAGTTCAGTCCTTATAGCACCAGCGCTTGTGCTGCGGTGAGCACAAAACAGATAAAACCAAGACGAAAAAAGCCACAGGACGGTCCAGCGGGAGCTATCATTGACCATGCCTGGGAGTTGGAACTAGATGATCTTTAAGGTCCTTTCAACCCAAGCCATTCTGTGACTCCATGATACTTCTATCCCCAGACAGGCGACCTGCGGGGCGGAATACGCTGAGTGCAGCTCCGGGTGTCCCCCGGCAGTCCCCAGCCTCACACAGTCCCCATGAACCCCCAGCTGCGAGCCCGACCCGCTGAAGGCAGCGCAGCGCCCGGGACTCACTTTCCGCAGCGGCCCCGCGCCCCTGCGAACTCGTCCTCCTCGGA